>WAAE01017309.1:0-29357 GCA_013400495.1 Nicator chloris
GGTCCAGGAGCCGGTCCGATGAAATGGGGACAGGATGAAATCAGGTCCAGAAGCCAGAAATGGGGACAGGGGGCCCTCGGCCCTCTGCCCCCGACCTGGGCCCCCCAGGCCACCCCAAATCGGGGTAGCCTGGAGCATTACCTCCTGCCACAGGACGGGAAGAGAGCAACTTCCTGCCCCATCCACCTTTTTAACCCCTTCGGACAGTGGGAAGTGTTCGCTATACGTAATATCCTTTTTCCTTTTTTTTTTTTTTTTTTCCAAACCATTACAGTATATCAAAACAGAATTGCCCTAGATTACCTACTGGCAGAAGAAGGAGGGGTGTATAAGAAGTTCAATGAATCGGAATGTTGCATAGAGATAGACGATTATGGGGAAACAATTAAGAATTTAGCTACTGAAATTAAGAGAGTAGCTCATGTGCCTGTTCAGAAATGGAATTCAATACTTGAAACGTCCTGGTAGGATCAATTATTTGATGGAGCTTAGTGGAAGAAATTAAGATTCTTTATATTATATTCTGTAACAGGAATTATGTTTTTACCATGTCTCATCCCCTGTTTTATACGTTTAATCCAGTCTGTAGTCCAGGGAATGCAGCTGGCAACCATGCCAATTGAGCCTGAAATAGCCATGGGAAAGGCAGGGCAAACATCAAAAATATTAGAACTAAGAGAAAGAAGGGAAGAAAACTACGCAGCTTCGGTCCTAGCTGAATTAGAAGCTAAATTAGAAAGGGAGAGCNATGCATGATTCTTATCAATCGATAAGGATAAGCTCATCAGCCTCCACCCAAACCCACATCTAAAATTGAATCAAGAAATCATCACCCTCGATAAACCTTTTCAGCAACTCCGGAGACCGGAGACCGGTGTTCAGCTACTATGGATTTCATCTGCACCCAAAAGAAAGACTTTGTTTCTATTGTGGACTCAAGCCTGGGGGCAATTTGCGGGTATAAGAACCGAGAGGCCGACAGGCCAAACCGTGGACAGAGAGTTGGCGAGAGAGAGGGATACACTCTGTTCACCAGTGTCAATATCCTGGGCTTGACACTTTGTCCATTTTGACCGTGGTTTTATCTAAATTTTTCTGTAATCAATAAATTTATTTTTATATTTTAATTCTGTTGGTTTAGCTCGTATCTATAACAAAAATGACAAGATTAGTTGCAGAGAAAATTCCCTTCCTTCAGAGCCACTGGTAGTTCAGAAAAAATTGTGCAGTTCGCTGTGGACCCCTTGAGATCTCTCCTTTCTATCTTGGCTGGCTCTTGACCATGCAACTGCTCCGTGTCTTGCTGGGAACTCTTCCTGGCCTGTGACCAAATGTCTGAGCTGTGACTCAGGGGATCTCTTGCTCTCTGCCTGCCCTACCCAGCAGCCAGAGAAAACACTGAGAGCAAATGTGATCTTTTCCCCACCACCAATGCAATCCTTTGGCTTTGTATCACTTCATATTTGCCAGAGGCTCCAGAAAATGTATTAAAAAATAAAACAAATCTTACCCAGGTTTGTATCCAATCTGTAGATCATGTAATTGCATCTGAAAACCAGCAAGAATTCAATTTCTTGGCAGATTTTCTTTCTTGGTTAAACCTCTCTTAGCTACAAGGATAAATGTTTCTTGCTTAGCTAATATTGCTTACTTAGCTAATATTGACCTCCTTCAAAGGCATGAAATTTATATCAGTGCCCAAGGACTAAAGTCTAGTTCTCCATTTGAATAAATGGTTCTAGCAACTATAGTGGTAGATAAATCATTGTATATTGTGGTGCTTCTGGGCATCATTTTATCTTGCATTTTATGCTACAGCATGAACAACTTCTGGTACTGATTTTGTTGATTCTGAGTTTGAACAGTACACAGTTTTCCCCCCCCGGTCTCTTTTCCTTCTCGTTTTACATTCTCTCTCATGTCCAAACTGGAGAGCCACTATCTGTCCCTATAAACATCAGACTGGATAAAGCAAATTCCCTGGCTTGCCAGCTTTAATTACTTGGTCAAAGGCAAATTCTGAATCTTTATGAATGTTCTGCCTCAAATCCTTTAATAATGTGTTCCCTTAGTCAGAAATTCTCCTCAGATATTCTTTTGGTACTCTCTCCATACCAATAAGAATACATCTGAAAAGTTTGTTTGGTTTTGTTTTTATTCTTTCCTGAAGTAAAAAATAATTGCAACACTTGACTCATATAGTTTTGTCAAAGTTCCCTATTCACATAACAGCTCAATGGCATATAAATTATGCCCATTTTTAAGGGGAGTTTTAGACTGATGGCTGGAATCAAAGTTATCAGATTGCTAGACTACAGGAAAATTGGTTCATGAAAATTTCCTTTTAACATCTTAGTCCACTGTTATGTAACAATTTCTTGTTAAATAAGATGAGTGAAGTTATAAAGAGCCTTTTTGTTGAACAAAAAGTTATGGTCAGTTTTAACTCCCTTAATTTATGATTGCCTCTTGGTTAAAGATTTCTGAGTAGAAGGTCCAGAATTCATTAAAGAAGTTATAAATGCTGACCTTGATCTACCCTTGCCTCTGGTGGTAATATATCTTCTCATATCTGCTCCCCCACCCAGGGGCAAGGATACTAATGTTGAAAATGTATTAAAATATGCTTCAACGAAGATTCTTCCTAATTGGCCAGATTTTTCCAAGATCAATAGCAAGCACACTGGGCTGAACTCTAAGCATTTGACCTATGAATGATAAAAAATTCCAACAACCAAAACTGACAGGCTATTAAGATGTGGACCCAGGATCCCAGAATATTTTTCCTAAATGCTAGTTTATCCTGCCCAAAACTCGAATCCGGAAGTTTCATGTCTCCTACTGTATCCTGTGGCACCATATTATAGCCTCTGGGATTAGCTTATATTTTGTTCAAAGGTCGTTTTATTTGGTTTTCTGGCTTGTTTTGATGTCTCCTTCAATTTGTGGAAGCTTCACATATAAAATGAATCCAGGCAAGCTAGAGAGACAATGTATGAATCTAGAACCTCTGCCTACGTTTCCTGTCCTCTGTTTCACTGTCATACTTTCTTCCTCTCTGAAAAACATGGTTCTGTAAACAAAAAAATAGTAATTTTGTTTTGAGCTTGTTTTCTCCTTTGTGTTTCACTGTAAACTGCAGCTTTGCTCTGGTGTTTCAGTCCTCCACTTCAGACACCAGTACTTGAAAAACAGTAACTTTCCACTCAGAAAAGTCAAACCTGAAACTGTATCTTTGCTTGGAGGGAACATCCAGGATAGGATTGTTCTCAACTAACATAAAACGTCTAAAGAGGTCTAGATCTATGCATTTGCTTAAAACTCCCTGCCTCATCAACAGAAAAAAACATTCATGTCCAAGCAGTGAGTCATCCTATCTATTTTAGGCATCTTAGCAAGACTCTGGAGATGCATATTTTTCTTACTTGAGAGAGATTTCTTAGTTCTGTTAGATAAAAGTCTATCAAGGCTGTCAGGAGTTAAATTTTTAATTGGCTTGAATTAGTTTATATAAAGTAAGAAAAAATTGTATGAAATTCAATCATATTATTAAAGGTACTTGTTGCCTTCGATAATAACACTGGAATGAAAGACCACTTGATCTGGTAAGAATGGGACACACAAAAACTTCCGGTGTTAAGATTGCTTTCTGATTTTTAATTCCATACTTGATACTTGATGCACTTTTTAGTATGAAACTTGTAACATTTCCAAAACTTTATCCTAATTGTGTCACAGGAAATGATAATTCCTATGAAAAACAAATAATCCTTTAAAAATACTTCTGCAAACTTTTTTTTTTTTTTATTTTTATTTAAATTAGAAATGTTTTCTTGAATTGGAAAGCACACACTGCAAATACTTGCGGATTAATCTTTAAGGAGAACCTGTATTTTTCTTTAAGGAGCAGCATTTTCTCACCTTCTGTTCTGAAATATGAGGACACAGATAAGTGGGAATAGAAGTGAAAATGCCTGGTTAGGAAAAAAAAGAAAAAGAAAAAGAAAAAGAAAAGAAAAAAAAAGGCTGGCTGTTCAGCTGCTCCCGAGGGCTGCATGTCAGGAGAAGCACAGAACCCAGGGGGAAGTGGTTTGGTGCTGGGAAGAGCTGAATCCACTATGAGTCAGCCTGAGCTGCAGGAATTCATGAACCTGCAAGCTTATGAGAAGACAGGAAGAAAAAACCCCACAATACGAACAAAACAGAAACATACCATATCCTCCTGTCTCTAGTGACCCAAAGAGAAATGTGTAATTTCAGGCAGTCGAAGAAGGGATGGAATGGCACTGGGCTAACATTAAGAAAAGAAACAAAGAGCAGACAGAGATTTGCTTTGAAATTTTTTTGTAAGCCTTTTAGCAGGAAGAGATCGTTCTCTCCATTTCAAAATTGATATTCTTTTCTAGTACAAATACACTAGAAAATTCTTACTTCAAGAGACTGAAAACCATTCCCGGTTTCATAGTGTCCAGTTAAAGGGAAAAATATAGTCCAATAAGTTAAGAGACTTGCCAAAAAGAGCAAAACATTCTTTAAAATCCTTAGCTATAGTTGCGTGAACCTAATTTGTTTGTAGTAACAAGATGCCTGGTCCTTACAGGTCCTTATATAAAGAACTGCTTTATAAATGGTAGCTCAAGGTATTTTCAACATATCAGTTGGATGGATAAGAGCATTTATGTCTTCTCTGGAAGAAACTTACTGAATGTTCCTGAATATTGCCATGGTATGAATAAAACAACCAATAGGCTTCTCTTAATTTAAAAGGCTCTATATAGTATCCCAGTCAAATATTTAATGCACATTTTTCCCATTCTGAAATCCTTACCAAGGGATAGTCTTATTCCTTGTTCTGTGTTTTTTTATAAAGACCTAGATTTGAGAAAAGGACAGTGAACTCTCCTTAAATTACACATTACTTTGATCTCAGATAACCCTAAAGCTGGTGTGCACACAGCAACTCAAGTTTGCAGACATAAAAATGAACCCTTGTTGGTGCATTGAAGGTACCAGTAATTTTTACTTCAGGTTATTTGCTTTCTGCTTTATTATTATGCCTGTTCTGAGCTAGACTCCAGTTTGCATTAATTGCTCTCTTTTTTCTAATTTTATTTTAACTTTTAATATTGAAGCTATTCAGCAGAGTAATGTAGAATCAAAAGAAACACTCTCTTTTTCTTGCAATGTTTTGCAAAGAAATAATAGGCAGAAACTGTCTGTGACCATATTTCATGAGGGCTGGAAGACACCTTGGAAAAGGCTGCCTGTGCCAAAAAAATTGCAGGTGAAGTTTTCAGTTGAAAACTGCTGAAAAAAATATCCTGACACTCCAAATTACCCATACGGAAAAACCCAAACAAATGAACAATGGCATTTTGGTCTGGTTAAGGAAGAATTTACACTGCAGAATAAAGTTGCTGACTTTCCAACTGTATTTTCAGTGATCAATTATAAAATCACAGAAAAAAAGATGAAAAAATGGACTGAGAAGGTCACCTATTCTACCTTCAGGTTACATCAACTATACCTAACCACTCCTGACAGATGTTTCTCTAACTTGTCCTTAAAATCCTCCAGTTACAGAAAGGCTACAGGCTTCCAAAGAAATCCAAAGCAATCATACACCAATTTATTATGATAGATAACTAAACAGTTTAATCGGAGATTACTTTTAATGCTCTAAAGGAAAAACATGTATATAGTTTTGAAACTGCCTGAATACCATCCAGGCTGGCTTGAGAGAATAACAAGAAGATGTATAATTGCAGTTCACTCATGGTCAAGGCCAGGACTCAAGAAGTACTCCCATTTGCTCGAAAGGATGATGGATCAATTACTGAATGCAACTGCAATACAGAATTACAAATTACTGGCAAAGATACAGCATTAAATCCATGCAGCACCTGGTAAGTATGCATGCACATGTAGCCTCACCAAATGCCAGGTACCCTAGTTCTCATTTATTCAGTGGACGGAGAAAAAGAGAAGACACAGAACATAGCCCAGTAATGTGGAACAGCTGATTAAAAACTCTCACCACTGTTTACTTAATAATATTTTCATCTATACACACAGAACAGATAAGATAGTGCAATATATTATAACCTTGATTGTGCTGAGGATACTGAGGAAAATTTAGAAGGCTTCTTTTTCCTTGGTGGTTTCTGTTTCTATTTTTATTTTATCAGGGTCAACCCAATGACAATCACATGGGAGTCTTACACTGACAGTCAGATGAAAAGAAATCTGGAACTTTCATAAACATTTAAAAACCAACCAAAGGATTAGGTGATACCGACTCTGAACTGGGTAATAGGTTGCCTATTGAATAACTGCACTGTAAAATCAATACATTACTGATATTTTTCAGTTCCTCCAGCTCTCTCGCTATAAGCAGAAAACTGTCTGCCCTGTGCATTGACTTGCATTGGACACAAGAATGTCTTAGAGTAGTGAATGTGTACTCAGTCTCTTTTATCATATAAATTTTGCATCTGTTGTGAATGATACCACATTCACCACAGATCATACTCTTCAGAAATTGTTGGCTAAGGAAAAATGTTGGCTCAAATGCAGAAAGAGCAAGCAAGGGTTGCAAAGAGAACAGAAATACTTGTTCCTTCACATGTGTTAGGAGAAAACATTGATGTGGACATATTAACACAAAATGGTCTATTTACACTGACTATACACTGCCTGCACAGGGACCATAATTCTACAAAAGAAGAGTGAAAGATTTTACAGATTATCTGCAAGACAAGATAGAAGATGCTGGAGTAATTTGGGAGGAAAAGCGATTATTAAACAAAGGTTAATATGAAACTAAAGGACATATGGGCATTTTCTGCGAATAGGACAGTAGTTTAGTTGTCAATAAGACAATTAACCAAGGAAATTTCAGGTTGCAAAGTATAAAAGAGCCGGGTGAGTTAGGCATCAGTGGAAAATGACCTCTTGGCAGACAGAGACTGGGGAAACCCTGTCTCCAGATTTTTTTTAAAGACCCTGTTAAAATAAATCTCTGTGAGGACCGCTTTAGGAATAGCTGATCTTGTTTGGAAGCTGGAGACCAGATCAAGACACCTGCAGCTCTGTACTAAACAGAGTAGATTTTTAAGGGTTC
The DNA here is from genome assembly GCA_013400495.1 of Nicator chloris. NCBI lineage: Eukaryota > Metazoa > Chordata > Aves > Passeriformes > Pycnonotidae > Nicator > Nicator chloris. Next base: position 7,124 of record WAAE01017309.1, read on the forward strand.
AAAAACATTTGCTTGCTCTAGTATAAGTGACACAACACAGAATTTGTCAGTAAAGACAAATGAAGTACAAGTTTCCTCCATTGTTTTAGCAGACTGGAGCTAACAGGCTCTGCCATTACTGCTTGGTTGCAGATCCATTACTGCTTTATAAACTTGCTTGTAGGTTTGCCTCAAATGCAGAATCATGGTGAAACTGTACCAGTGAAGTCCTAGCCAAGTAGCAGGGAATGAAATCAGGGACAAGGCACTACAGACAAAGCAGAGACTTTTGAAAAACTGAGAGAGCAATCTCTCTGGGTGTAGTCTGTTACAAAGGCTGGATAGTTGTATTAAATACACTCAATGTAAAACCCTTCTGAAAAATGTTGTTTTGTGAAATAACAGAGATAAACTATTTCTTGATCTGGACATGGATGGATAAACTCTTTCTTGGTCTGGATGGAATCTTGGATGAGCCACTATATGTCTATGGAAATCCGACATGGTTCATCCAATTCAGTATGACCACTTGAGCGAGTCCCTTTGCCTCTTCACAAGGACAAGCTAAGCTCCACTGCAAAGGATTTCCTGTTTGCTTTCATAGAATTTTCAGTGGGGCAGTTAACCAAGTGAATGTAGTAACCCACCTAGAGCCCAAGTACATTGCACAAGCAGGCAGGCTGGTAAGTCTCCGAGCAGGTGGAGCAGGCCAGTGTTGGTATAGCCACCACACACTGGATACCCCAAGTACTTTGACACACAACTGACTAATCCTCCATGAGAATGTGCAGAACTGATCACAGATTATAGACAGAGGAATTATTTATTTTTGTAAACCTCATTTTATTTTTACAAAAATAAATAATACAGGGTATTATTTATTTAGTAATACATAGTAATATGTATTACTATGTAATACATATTACTCATAGTATATAGACCCTCATAGTAATACAGGGTCTTATTTTAAGCTTTTTATTTGTAAGATTTGAGAGCTAAGTGTCTTTGCTTGGATATCATATGCTGTTAGTGGCTTAATGAAAATATTTCTGGATATGGGGAGAGGGTCAGGCATGCAGATCCTTTCCTTGGAGGGCATAATAGTCCCACTGTAGCTACCAGAGAATATGGGAGGCACAAATGGACAGTTATTCTCATAGTCCTCTGAAGTGAATGCAGGATCAACAAACTTGCTGGTGGTACCAAAGCTTTATCCTGATGGCTACACTGAACAGTCTCCAAAAAAAAAGATTGTATATCTTGTCATGTCTTGTCCTTGTGGAGGATTTTCTTCACAGCAGAATGCTGCAGCTGCCTGGTGACTGGTGTTCCCTACATGGCATTTTGGGGAAGTTAAAACACATCAGTTTTCACTCTCACTTAGTTTGGACAATCATAGAGGAGGAGAGCACAGTGCATCATGACCTTCTAAAATTGAAGGCAATCAGTAATCTGTATACTTTTCTCAGTCTATGAACATATCTGTGCTACCATGTGTTTAAGCAGCATGAATCTTTCCTTACATCTGTGCATTTAATTTCAATTAATTAGAAAAAGTGCTAATCCTAGCTGGATTATGCATGGATTAAATACATAGTACAACCTCTAGTAAGAAGGTTGATGTTTTTCAATGCCGTGTTTCACCACCTAATAACTGAACATTCCCTGTGTGTTGTATATGTCACCAGGAAAGGTGATTTGCAAGGTCATACCACACAGTAAGATTTAAGAGTGATTAAGAATTATTTAATTTTAGAAAAGGGAAAAAAAAAGCACCATATTTTGATTTATTTCCTCTAATAAGAGCAATAATCAATTCAGAGACAAAACAAAAACCAACCAATTCCCAGAAATGTTACTAAAAGCTTAATAATGTACTTAAAAAATATAATAAGGAATAAGTGCCCAATGAGCAAAAAAGTAATATTTCCCAACCTGCATAACTATTCTAGGAAAATTTTGCTGCTTAATGATCTTAGCCTATTTCTATTTCTAGTTTTGCAAGTACTGCTTTTTGGGAGTCTCACAGCATTTGATACTTTCCAGTGGTGTATACTGTCCCAGATGTGTCGTTCTACATGCTAAAATATATTTGCAGTGTTGCAGGTTTTGTTCTGCTGACTCTTAGTACAATACCAAAGGCAGGTGCATATAGGATTTGGAATAAAAATTGTTAACTACCCCATAGCCTTTTAATTTTTTTTTTGTTGTTTTTTGTAAATATATGAACAATTTCAATACTTCATAGGCTGCAGGGATGAAAAATGCAAAGGCTCAACATTGAAGTTGTTTTAGTAAAATTCCAGGGAGTCACTTGTTCAAACATATTTTATTATTTTGTTAATCTTACGGATGAACCAGATGCTCAGGAAAAGACTATTTGGGTGGCAGATTTGAGGGCTGGATTGTATTGTGAAAGCTGCCACATGTCTCTGGAGCTTTTTTATTAATGCCCATCACTGCAGGGGATGGAGAGGATACATGACTTGTAAATTCTTAGAGGAAAATAAAAGTAATTACTAAGCCAGACCTAGTCCTCAATACTGTTACTATTTTAGCTCATCTTTCTTGAGCCAGATCATCTGATATGTAAAAAAATGTGGGTTTAGCCTGAATCTCTTTAAGCACTCATACTAAAATTGTTCCTCTTTCTGAGCACTTCCGGATAAGGACCACAAGTTATTAAATTATTAATTTTTGTTCTACTTTAAGCAAAAACCCGAAGTGTGTCTAAATCAAAGTTATAGGAACATCTTCAGAGAAGTTGAAGATAAGTTGAGCTGTTTATGTCTTCACCATAGACAGTTTGTACGACTTTTAGAAAAGTATTTGGCACTACCAAACCAGAAAGACACAAAATAGTTTTTTTTTGTAGGTCTTTAGACATCATTCTTCTACAAAGTCCCAGGTCATTAAAAAATCTCATCTCTATAATAAGGAGAACAAATTGAAGAAATCCTTACTGGTTATATCAACCTTTGTAGTAACTTTCCTTGTCCCTCCTTCCCACTCCCCCCGACACATGTTTGGCTCCGATTCATCCTAATTCTCTTATATGATAAATTCCTAAAGCTTCTGGAAGCTGTTGGCAGGGAGAGATGTAATAAAAACAACAGAGGGGAGAGGGCATTAGTACTTATAATAACACTGACACCAAATGACTTCCACCAGAGCTGTAAACATGTTCCCAAGGATGGGTTCACCAGGCTGCTTCCCGCTGCCCACAGTTTAGCTCTGCAATAGGACACAGAGTGAGAGCAAACAGGGAACAAACACAAATTTAGTAAACAGAGCACAAACAGGGAAAAAGCCATGACCCCATTAGCCTGCCTCTAGGTTGATTTAGCTAGCAAGCAAGGTTTGTGGGCACACATTCATCCCACCTTCATGTGAAATCCCTCCTGTATTGATGAGCCCAAGGGCTGCCAAGTTCTGTTGTGTTTTCTTTGAGACTTGTGTGTGCCTGGACACAGCAGGTCCCTGGCACTGGCTCACAGCACCCACCCTGCAAGGCTGGGCTCTGCAGCTTCAGGTTGCCTTGCCCAGCATTACAGGGTACCTGTGTGCACTGAAAAACAAAGGAAACATGGGCTCTTCTGTAACAAGGGGTTTCCCAGTCCTGTGCTCTTCAATGAAGGCATATGCACAAACACTAATAGTTATCTTGTCTGAATAGGTACAAAGGTAAATTACACTCAAAGAAGTGAACAGAATTTGCAGCCACCCAAAAAACCCACTCAAAACCCCAAACTGAAAAAGCCCAAACACAACCAACTAAACAAACAAACAAAAAACCACCACAAAAACATGACCAAAAGATAAATCTTTGGAAATAGAGAACCTGGAAAGACTTAGAAATAAAGAGACACACATGAAATGTGATAGAAATAAAATATTGTGTCATTAAAGCATAAAACCACATTTTTTTCAATGCTTATAATTTTTGTAATCTTTTAACTGCATTTAACACTAGGTAAGCAGACACATATAAATTATTATTTGTATCACTAAAATCATCAAATCACTGAAAACAAATTAGATTTTTAGATTGTCCTAGGACAGGACCTTTGGGTTTCTTATGTATATTCCTAAACAGGAGTAGACATTTCAATAGGCAGGACAATCCTAACAATGAATGCAACCCTTCTGTTGTCATGACTGCTTTGTACATGATTTTATTGTAGTTTAGCTGACAGACAAGGACACGAACAAAAGAAAAAATATCACATACATTGAAGAAAGTGCATCTTCTCTAATTTCTGTCAGAGTGATATATTGCATTGTCCTATATATGTTGTATGTAAAGAATAGACACAAGAAAAGTCCAGAGCTTGAAAAACAATAGCTTATGCTCAGTAAAAAAATCCTGAGAAGAAAAACATAGAAGAAAAAATGGCAAAGACTCAAAAAAAGTTATGGAAGCACAGTTTCCCCACTTCCTGGTCTTTTTTCACTTCTCTTAGAAGAAGACTAAGTTAACTACAAATAATACTGCACAATGTCCATACCATAATTCTTCATTGATTCAGTTAAGGAAAGAACTATTAGATAGTTTTCAGGCATTTTACTTCCCATGCTGAAATTATGTCTTGACTTCACTAACACCCTACTTCAGGTTCAATTTTATCTTAAGCCTCTTGCTGGGTGAGACAGAGATGCAATTTTTACTGAGATAAGACATTCAATTAATAATTAAAATTTTGGGGAATAGCTTGAAATAAGGTTAGTGGTATTTTCTTGACTTGGAATTTTCCTGAAAACTACTAATCCTGTGGGGTTTTTTAGGATTGTGTATGTTCAGAGGTGGAATTGAAAAGTTAGGTATCTTTTTCCTCTGGAAAAAAATCCAAACTTCATTCTTGCTTTTAATCTAACTCTAAAGAACTGTAACATGGTTTTATAAATGTTGAAGTCACCGTTAAGAGCTTATTGTTATAAACCATTATGAAAATGTATGTGCTCATCCTGTGCTGGTACTCTGGGCATTCAGGTAGGCAGTAGCCATTGCTCTCCCCAAGTCACTCATTTCATTGTAGGTTATTGAGCTGGTCAAGCATGATGTCTCATTTGTGATTCCTTGTTAACTACTCCTGAAAACCTTATTGTCATACCTGTGCCTGGAAGTCCTTTGCAGGATTAGCTGCTCCATCACCATCCCTAGGTATCAAGGTGAGACTGGGGCACCTGAAGTTCCCAGGATCCTCTTCCTTGCCCTTTTCAAAGTAGGAGTAACTATTGCTAGTTCTCCTTTCACTATTCAATTAATCTTGTCATTAACTGTAAACAGTTTCACAACATGACATATTACTGTGTTAGAAAAAACAGCTGAAGACCTTTCTTAATATTCCTAGGACAAGTGTCTCAATTAGAATTATTTGCATGCTGTCCTGCTTAAGGTACACAATTCTCACTCAATTCAAAATTATGTAAACAAAAAAAAATTATATTCCTAAGACTGCATCTGAGGAATAAAAATATTTAAGTGTAGCTCTTCTTGTGTGGACTTCCTCTGTCAACTTTAAAACTGTGTTATGACCTGCAGTGGACCTTTTAATTTCATGTGGCCTGAAAACGGGCACCAACTGTTAGAAATTTAAAGCTATGTTCGGTGGCCTTGATGACATCAGTTCTACTGGTAGCAGATCAGTAAAAATTCTGGAAAGAGACATAAGGAAAATTCAAGGAAATTCAAAAGTAAATTCATCATAAAAAAAAGGGGAAAAAGTCACTTTGTTAACTATTTCTGTTTTCTGGTAAATACTTGCCATCTGTCTTGGTTTGAAAAAGACAGGTATCTCCTGGGGAGGGCAGGGCCTTGAGAATTCCAATTCCCTCCCTCCAAACTATTATAATTTAGAAAATTAAAGGGTTCTCAGGCCCAGGTAGTAGGGGTAGGAATAACAGTCCTTTACTAGTATGTATAACAAAACAAAACAAACAACAACAACTACAGCATTAACAACAAAACAGAACCAGGAATCTCGAGGGCTCTGCCTCACAGAGCCCGGGGCAGTCTGATCTCGATGTTTTCTGGAGAGCAGGGCTGGAACAGTGGAAAATCCCGGCCGGTGGATGAGACGAATCAGCAGTTCTGCGGTGGTAGCTGGAATGGCGGGGTGTCCCGGCAGGGCAGGGGTTGTGAGGCCACCGTAGCAAGAAGGAGTGGCACTGAAGAAAGCGGCGGCGGCGGGGAGCAGGGCCGGCCAGGCCTCAGCACAGGGCGGGGGAGGCGAACGCAGAATTCCCGGGCACACGGGCAGGTGATGGGAGCCTCCCCGGAGCTGGTGTCAACCGTGGACTCCTCTCGCAGCCAACACCGACAGCCTTGCTGTCCTCCTTCCTCACCCAGCAGCAAACGAGACCCCACTTGTCGCCCTCCCTCCTTTCCCTGCCCCCAAACACGCGTTGTCTTCCCCCTCTCAACTTTTGGGCACCTCTTTGGTTTTGGCCAAATACCCTTAAGTACTCAGTAGTTAGTCTTCTAGCAACTTGTGGGAAAAAAAATCTACAAGAAAAGGGAACAAATCTAACCCCAAACACCATCTAACTGTTATGCTTTTTTTGTTTCTCTGGTATGATGATGGAAGACTATACAACTATGATGAGGAAACAGAGATTTCAAGAAAAATTTGTACAATCATACACATTAAAAAGTGCAAATGCCAATTTTCTGTGGGTGTGTAATGAACAGAAATGTCTATAGAATTCAAATGTTTGTAGAAAAGATGTTTTTATAAAACATCAGAAAGAACTGAATAAAATGAGTCATAAACACTATCAGTAGGAACATTGTGTTTATATATCACAACATGTTCGTCACTGAACAAATTGCTCCTTCATGATGGTGGAAAAAGCTTTAAGAAAAATAGCTTCAGATATGTGAGAGAGGAAGGCTGATACATGTTTATGCAGGACTGATAAGACAAAAATCGATGCTGCAGAAAATATATGAGAATTAGAACATGTTATTTAAGAATCAACACCATAAAGCATCATATAAGTGCTACTTTTTCCTTAAGACTTAGAAAATGCTCCTGGAAGATAAATAGCTACTGCTCACATGCATAAGGGAGCAAGAAACACAGAGACTGTCAAATCACAATTTCATTTTCAAAAGAACTTGTCCCTAAAGAATTTAGAGCTTTATTACCAATGCACCACCCCAGGTTTTGGTCTCCAAAATCTTTGTGGAAACTGATGAAGTGAGCACTGCAAACTCACGAGACAGCCAAACATCTGCTAGTCAAACAGTAACAAGAAGCAACCAAACCAGTCAAGGACAGAAATGAAAGGTGTCTTCTTTCTTCTCCCCTGCAGTTTGCTTTATTTTGATGACTAGTTAAATGAGGGCTATTGAAAGAAACACTTTCGTCCAGAGGCATGCAGCAAAATAGCGACTGAAGAGAAACAAATTCTGTCCCTGAATTTGAAATAGATGCATCTTACAGAAAATGTTGGGTTTTATAGCTTCAGGTGTCTCAAAAGTAAACAGTGTGGTAACACACAGCAATCAAATTTTAACACTGCATACTTAGAGTTATTAAAACCTCCTATGGAAAGCCTGTTCATGCAGCACACACACCACCAGACCAAAAATATAAAGGGGTGATGTAGAAGTCCGGCAAATTATAAATGATCAGGAAATTACCAAGGACTACTCATAAAAAGATTAAAAATAAAAGAAAAAAAACCCAGCAAGACAACAAAACAAACAAACAAACAAACAAACAGTGAGGATGCACCAGCTTCATTGGAGTCTGTAAATTGTTATGTATAAAAAGTGTCCAGCAATGGTTGGCTCAGGTATGTGATAATAAAACACAGACTACAGGCCTTGATCATAGAGTATTGTCTCACATAGCCAAGGCAGGTAAAATCTTTGAATGCCTGATGAAGTAATTATTTTCCATTTATATGCTTAATTGAAGCATCTGAATCAGAAAAAATGCCTGGTTTTTTGACAACTGTCACTTCAAATCTAGGATTTCCAGCATCATTATAACAAAATGTATTCTTGACACAGAAAATGGGACATGCAAAATGTAAAACTAAAAAACCATCTTTACTGAAGAGTCTGGCATCCACTAAGAGATGCTGCAGTACACATAGATGGCAATGGTTGATCAGAGACCATACAAAAAAAGCACAGGGATAAAATGTAATCAACTGGCAATGATTTAGGCAGAAGAAAAATAATCTTTTAATGTTAATTTTGACTTCTGAGCTGTGATTGAAGAGGATGCAGTTAGGTGCCCTAGGGGATTTCAGGGGGTGTGCAGGTCCTACACAGAATTAGATGGTATTTCCAGCAGCCCTGCTATTAAACCATAAGCCCATCAGCTATTAAGCAGGTACCTAGTATACTCTGCTCCTTCACCTACATTATGAAAGAAGGAATTCCTGCTGATGGAAAAACCCATATCTAATATGAACTGTGACTGAACAGCTGGGCTGTGTGTCTAATTCAGTCTAAAGCCCTGGAAGGTCTGCAGTGTGGTTGCACACTTTGGACATGTGAAATTCTATGCTTCCTTTGCATTGAAATTTTAATCCAGGCTGTGCTTAATTCCACTTACTTGGAAAATGTCTCATCCAGCAAGCTGTGAGAAAAACACATCAGAGCACTTTCACCTGGAAGTATAAAGAAAAGTCTCCCTATCCAATGTTCTGGTGATAGAGGTACTCAGGACATCTGTGCCACACCTACTTTAGGTGGGTGTTTGAGGTTCAGTCCTTTAAATTCCAGATTTATTAATTTATCTGACAAAAATCCCTAGCTCCCAGCCAGAAATGACAGCCTGGCTTTGTTTAGGCACCAGATGAGGTTCTCGGCCCTGAATCCCCAGTGGAGGAAAATGCTTCTCTCTGGCCTAGAAAAAGGCATGCTGCTCAGCATCACTTCCTCCAAGGACAGCTTTGGCTCTCTTGGTTCTCACTTCTCCTTGAAATTTTGCTTCTGAGTCAGGCCTTCCCCTGCTTAGTCACAAGTGTTTTTGTGGGCAACTAACTTGTCACATGTTGTACCAGGGAGCCCTGTTAAGGTGAATACTGTGAAGGACAGCCTAAAAATTTGATATTGTGCAGTGTGTCCTAGAGTGCTTGCCTCTTTCTCAGCTAATGAGCAGCATTTTTTGAGGGACACTGCCAAAATATGCCATTTAAAGTGATTTACATTGCTAATGAAGTGAATGCCAATGAATATCCTATTTTCTCAGCCTATCCAAGGCATGGTTTCCAAGTGTATATAAGGAAAACACATAATGAGAAAGTGTGCTTGAAATATTTCTAATAGAAACACAAAGTCTGAATGTGACTGCCTCACCTCCTGTAAATAACCTGTCATTTCCCAGACTTCTATTTATTTGGGATTTTAAATTTAACTTCTAGACTTCAGGGGGAAGGTCATTCCCAACCAACCAGAATCTCTTAAATAGGCAACTACTTGGAGATCAGAAAAGCCTAGAGTTGTAGCTGTGTAACAATCACATGTGATAGAAATCAAACATTTGTTTCAAACCCTGTAATTCTAACTGACATACAGAATGTTAACGACTGAGGAAGGAACAAAGGCAATGGAAGCTTCAAGAAACCCTCATGCAAAATTAATAGGCAACTTTGAATGAACATTTGAAATTAATACAAAAAATTTTTGCTTGGACTTATAGTTTTGCACCTGGATATGACAAAGCTTTTCAATCTCTCTTCCTTGTTCAAGGAAGTGTGAATGGGGGCAGGGAAAGGAAAAACACCCTGCCTTGATGCTGGGAATCAGCTTTTTTATTCTCACCCTGACACTCAGAACTCTAAGTGTTATTACTGCCCCAAAAAGAAACCCTGAAATATAATTTCAACTTCTCACACACTATTTTTTCTCTACACTATTCTTTGTCTGGCTGAGATTATATTATATTAGGGGCAACGCTCACACAATCTGCATATGTGCCTACATAGAGATGACTATATATGACCTATAGAGATGACTATATATGCAGAAAGTCTTCACAATTTATGTACAGTTGGATGGCACTGAAATTAGATGTCATTTGCCCAAGCATTCTCATCATCAGAATGACAGCTGGAGTAAAGGAATTGCTGGTACTGTTTAATTGTTTACCACAAGAGGCATTTAATAAAAAGAAATGAAGATCCTGTGCTCTTGGCAGTGTATAAAGGTATTACAAGATTCTCTGAGATTTACGTTTACCAGTATTTTGTTAATTGTTGCTCTACTTCTGACTTAGCTGGTTGCATCTAATTTCACGGTTGAATTCCTAATATAATTTCTGAGCTTTATTAGTAGTGATCTGGTTATTAAGAGACATATGGTGAATTAAAAAACCCAATAGCTTGTTAAAAGGGGACTGGATGTGCAGTCTATTGAAATCAGTGGAAATTTCCCTTTGACTGTGGACCAAGCTCAAGGGAAGCAGCATCTCAGACACCAAGAATGCTGCTTAATCACTACCTTCCCACTGCCTCCCTCCAGCAGTATTCTGAAAGCAGTCCTGTGTCTGTTGTCTGTTATAGTTTTGCAGTCTCACTATTAAAGAAGGCCATTCTTTTTTGTTTTGTTTATAATTTAACAATTTTAAAGCAGAGACATTTGATTTTACATTATTCATTAACAACTCATTTTTTTTCCCAGAAAACTTCTAAATGGATTCCAAAGGTCTACCTATTGCCAACACTTAGAATAATTTCTTGCTCTCTAATCAACTTTCCTCCATTAAATCAATATTCATATCCTTTTTCTCATAAAGCATATTGATGTCAAAAGCCAGTGCTATCAAGGAGTCATTGTTACTGCAGTGAAAAGTGAACCTCTACTGCAAAAAATGGAGACACATGTAATATATTATACAACCAGTATGTGTTAAAGTCACAGAAGTCTTTGTTAACATCCCAGTGTAGACATACATCCTTTACTGTTCTAACTTAAATACATAAATTCACCCTCTTTTATGGTAAGAATCAGATTTTAGGAGCATTCCTGGATTTTCAAAGAAATTTATTTCATCACCCAAGAAAGACCCTTTTTAAAAAAATTATTATTATTTAAAAAAAAAACTTTTTTGACTTCATTTTTCTTCAGTAATTCAGAGTTCAACATGCTGAGTTTTTTAGGAAATGCTGTTAAGTGTGTAGCAAATTTACAGTTCCCAAACTACTTATTAATATGACGGTCATAAACAAAGATTAAATTTGAATCGGTGTTAATTCCATTATGGCAGTACCATATATGCATTTAGATATGAATTACACAAATGGAGACATTGAAATATCTGCCCCCAATTCCTTTTTATACCCTTTCCTGTGACTCCCAAAGCTACTGAGGCATGCTGATAGCAAAGACCTGGTTGAACTTGGCAGAGAGTATTGTCAGGTGAAACTACATGTAACTAAAATATTAAAAAGAGTTTCTTTGGGTAAAATGATGCAGAATTCCAACATAAACTTACAGAAATGGACCAGAAGATAGAAACAAGCAGGACACTCTAGGCTGTGTGGTGCAAGCACCAACATGGAAAAGAGACACAACAAATGTCATGAGTGGACAGCAGATGTGGCATAGCACTGCCTCAGTGATGCCTTCTACCACACTCCTGCTCTACGGAGACACATAGTGCCCCATTTTTCACAGAGGACACTCCTTTGACTTCACCAAGGGTGAGATTAAATTAGCAGGAGTTGCTGACACTGGAAGTTCAGGCTCTGACCCCACTGTGGTGGCTTGTATCCACATCTGTGCCACAGCAATGTTGATGGTCCTCTGCCATGAGATTGCACTGCTGAATATGACAGTCCAAGCACAGACTTAGTCCGTAAACAGGCTAAATCATGTCTATGGAGGCAACTCACAGCTTCCTGATGCCTTTACTGCAGCCTTCCATCCACTGAACTTGTAGGAAATGTGTTCTGCTTTTCAAAACTGCCCTCAGAAACAGCTTCCACCTCAGAGCTGAATGCTGCTAGCAAAATGAAGAGCACTGCCTGAGGCAAGATAACAGACTTAAGAGAAACAGCGTGGTCATGAAACAAATAATTTCCTAAAATGTAGATATTTCTGAGGAAAAAATCATGCGTTAACCACTTTTAACCTGAAAATATCTGAATTTAATGTAAATTAATTTTAGAAGCCCTCTGCCAAGCATACTTAGTTGGTGTCCCCAAATGTTAATGAGTTATATAATGGCCTCTGGAAGCAACACTGGTGTAACATTGGGGAAGCTGAGACGGAATTAGATAGCTGGCCTTGAATGCAGTCTGCAGTGTGCCCACAGTCCACACCCAGACAGACTGAAACTCCCCCACCAGCACACAGAGAAGGTGGTAGGCCAATAATGCAGAGGAACAGAAGGTTGCAATGCAAGGACAAGCAGGAGGAAGGGAATTCACCCAGTGCATTGAGGTGCCCTTGCAGACCATTTCACTGCTCTGCAGACTGAAGACCCATCACATCAGGAGGGATGCTGGGGCTGGGTAAGGCAGCTTGCAGCAAGGTCTGCTTGCTATATAACCACTAGTAAATCAACTAGATCTCCCCATGTAACACCCAGCACGGCTTGGAAAAGGTGACAGGTGATAGTAGTGGGGACTCTCTTCTGGGAGGAGCAGAGGCACCCATGTGCTGACTTGATGTACTTTCTAGAGAGGTGTGCTGTTTATTGGGGGATCATGTCAGGGATGCCACCTGGAGACTACTAATCTCCTATAAACCACTTATTAGTCAGTGTTGTTTCACATGAGTGGCAGTGATACAGTCAGGAGCAGTCTGAAGAGTACCAAGGAGGATTACAGAGCCCTGGAAGTGGGGTCATCATTCCTTCTGGGCAAAGGGACGGGGTTTGAAGGGGCCCTCTTCCTCATATGAGAGATGCAACAATCCTCCAATAATCATCTTCCTAGCCCTTTACTGGATCCTCTCCAGTCTCTTGAACTGGGGCTGGACACACTACTCCAGACATGACCGCACCAGGGTAAAGTAGAGGGGGCAGGATCACTGCCCTTTGCTGGTTGGTCACACTCTTTGTAATGCATTCCAGGATAACCATTGGTCTTTCTGGCTACAAGGGCACACCAAGACTCCCAGGCTCTTTTCTAAAGAGCTTTTTTCCACCAGGTCAGGCCCGAGCCTGTACTGGTGCATGGGTTTATTCTTCCCCATATTCAGCTTCAGGACCCTGCATTTCCCTTTGCTGAACTTCATGAGGTTCCTCTCCACTCAACTCTCCAGCCTGTTCAGGTCTCACACAGCCTCCTGGTGTATCAACCACTGCTCCCAGTCCTGGGCCATCCACCAACTTGTCCCTTCACCCAGGTCACTGATCAGTAAGCTGAACAAGACTGGACCCAGAACTGACCCCTGGGGAACACCACTGACTACAGGCCTCCAACTGCACTCTGCACTGCTGAGCACAACCCTCTGAGCTCTGCCAGTCAATTCTCAACCCAGTTAGGTGCCACAATATAATAAAGATGTTAAACTATTAAAGAGCACCCAAATGAGGATCACAAGGATGATGAAGGGTCTGAAGGGGAAGCTGTGTGAGGAGCAGCTGAGGTCACTTGGTCTGTTCAGCCTGGGGAAGAGAAGACTGAGGGAAGACTGCACTGCAGTCTACAGCTTCCTCATGGGGGAAAGTGGAGGGGCAGGCACTCATCTCTTCTCTCTGTCGACTAGTGACAGGACCTGGCTCCCTGAGCTGCTGGTCTATCTTTCAAAGAACAGTGGGGCACTTTGCAGGATCTCAGCTTGTCAGTGTAATCCTATAATTTATTTACTACACAGTGCTTTTAAAATCCATCAAGAAAAATCTATTATGCTTTAGAGAAAGAGCTCATAAGGGTTTGAACACTGCAGCAGTTCAAATTGCTGTGCTCCAGTATTAAGGCAGTTACTTGCAATGTGACCAGCTGTTTTTTTTTAAATGGCCACAGCCTACTGTGTCTCTGCAGGAACAGCATCTCTCACGTCTGACTCCACTTTGTCATCTGCTCAAACTGAAGGCGGCTCTCACAGCACTCCCCTTCAGCTCCTCAGAAATGGATGAGCAGAAAAGCATTTGTAAGTCTCAAGAGATCACAGGAAGAATGTAAACACACACAGAGGTAATCCAGAGGTAAAAACGTTTCATAGCATGTAACCCAAAAGGGATGCTCTGAGTCAGAAAATGGCTGCTACCTGGATATTTTCAAATAAAAAGTTGATGAAAAATTTCAATTTATTGTAAGTTAGGTACAAGCAGAGACGTATTTTCTTTCATAGTTGCAATACCAGAGCAACATCTGAAAGGGAACATAGATTTAGTATATCTGCTCCTGATGAAGCACTCATTAAAGTATTAGCCCAGGTGAGCATAGAAGGATGTTATCTCTGCCCCACAGCTAGGAGAGGGAGCCTGAAGTACTTTTCCCACTCCAAAATTACAGACCACAGAATACCTCAGAGTGGATGGCACCTCTGAAGACCAACATTTCCATCCCCTTTACTCAGAGCAGGGTCACCTATGCCATTTTGCTCAAAGCCATGTCCAGTAATGTTTTGAATACCCCCAAGGACGCAAAGTCAACACTCCAGATCTGATCACCATCACAGAAATAAAAAACATCCTTCATAATTCCAAGTGGAAATGAAATTTGTGCTTATTTCTTCTTGTCCTGTCTCTGGGTACCTCTTGGAAGGGTATGACTTCATCGACTTTCTTTCCTCCCATCATCAGGCAGTTACAGATTGATAAGATTTCCTCTGAGCTTGCCCTTCTCTGGGATAAACTCAGCTCTCTCAGTCTTTCACAATATGCCTGATGCTTTAAGCCAAGACACAATCATCTTAGTGACCCTTTGTTAGACTCTGTCTAGTATGTCCAGACCTTGACTGTACTGGGAAAGTAGCTCCAGCTGTGTCTTACCAGTACTGAGTAGAGGGATTGCATACCTTGGACAACCTGCTGCCAACAGTCCTGATGCAGCCCAGGACGTTTTTAGCCTTCTTTGACACAAAGGCCTACTGCTGGCTAATGGCCATCCCATCATTTACCAGTACCTCCAGATTCTTCTCTGCAAATCTGCTTTCTAAGTCAGCATTTATTAATGTCAGGGGTTATTCCTCCCAAGGTGTAGGATTTCACACTTGCTCTTGTTTAACTCTATGGCTTTCCTGTTGACCCATACAATTTGAATAGTGGCAGAAACAACTGATGGCAGAAACAACTGTTTTATCCGGTACTCTTCCCAATTTTGCATCAGAAGCTTGCTGAAAACTCCGTCTCATCACCCAGGTCATTAATGAAGATGTTAAATGGGATTTGTCCCTATTGGAAGGAGGAGGTAGCTCATGTTCAAGGAAGGGCAAAGTATGAAATTAATAAGGGAGAGTGGCAAAAATCTAGCCTTTGATCAGGTCTTCTACTATATAATTCATCTTTATACATATTCATTAATGTAGCTGGTTTGTGACAACAAATCATCTTTCAAAGTAAGTTTTCATTTCTGTAGTCTGATGTTCTGTGACTTGCTCTTACAAACCTTTCTACTTTTAGACTGTATCCTAAACATGCCTTGATAGTTGAGACCTATTGAACTTCTAAGATCAAAGAACAGGAGTACTCATCCCAGTATGCCTGAATGTAATACACTCCACAACAAAAGACTGAGAAGGCAGAAGAGGCCACTCAACCCTTTCCCCACACAACCCTTTGGAGGGCCAAACAACAAGAAATTTGCTATGATATCAACAAATCAATAGGTTGAAACAGCTGGTGCTGAGGCCAAAAGGTTGGAAACTCAAAAGCTGCAAAGGTAACTGAGCCCTTCTGCAGTCATAACCAAGCTGGGGAATGATCAGGGAAATTGCTTGAAAACCACAACTGCTCTGAAACAAAACACTAATGTAGGCACAACCTAAAACATAGACAGCAGAGACAGAATTTGCTCTATATCCAAGAAGATGTAGTAACAAAATTAGTCTGAAACATGTGAGGGAACAAATATCTTTTTCCTTAACTTCTTTACCTCATTTGTCTCTAGAAATAAAGAAGGAGTTTCTCAGGAGAAGCAAGATAAGACCCTAGAGAAATTCACAAGTGGTGGCTACACATAAAGACACACACACACACACATATCTATCTACCTATCTATCTATCTATCTATCTATCTATCTATCTATCTATCTATCTATCTATCTATCTATCTGTGTGTATGTGTGTGTGTGCACATATGTGTGCATAAACCCAAATGAACAATTTTAATCTTTTCCCAAAGCTCATAAAATTTAGGTCATGTAAGTCCTTGTTACTTCTGTATTGCAAAGAAACACATCTCACTTTTTTAGACTCAGTTTAGAATTCTCTGAATTAATGGAGAGGGAGCTTTGTCAGTTTAGTAAACACCTAATGAGACCCATATACTACAACAAACCATAGCATTCAGAGACCTGGCCTACCTTGCATGAAAAGTTGAGAACACAGCCATCAATAGGTATTTAATATTGCCTTGTAAGTTACTGATTTTTTCCCTAAAAAAATCAAGGAAAGAATGTGAAAATAATAAGTCATACTTACAAACTCTAATTGTTTCATAATGTATACAAATGTGTGTAGAACAGCACTGAAAACTAGGTTTCTATTAAAATCCTCAGTGGCAATAAAAATCAAATTTATCTGGTTGAAAAGCAAATACAAATCAAATTAATGTACTGAATGTCTTTAAAAGCCATTTTTACTTTTCACAAGTGTTTCCTTAGACTGTTAAAATGATTTCAATTTAAAATGGGATACTTACATCCTTATCAGCTGCAGATTTGTTACAGTAAGCAATTAAGGAGTTTTGTGTCATCCATCAAGAATATTGAACTTTCTGTCACTGTAACAATCCACATTTAACAAAATTAGTGCAAAAGTAGCAATTTGTTGAATATTGAGCCCAAGAGAATATAAAAATTTGACCTACCTTTTGAATCCCATGACCAGAGTGTAATTAATTAAATAGTATTAACACTATGGAGTACTGCAAAATAGCCCACTGCAATGATTCTTAGGATGCACCATGTTAGTGACAGGCTGCTGCCCCTGGTGCAGAAATCAGGTGGCAAAGTGAAAAACAAGATGCCTTTTGTCTCTCCACCCATGCTTGCACCGGCTGCCACCAGGGAATGAGTGGGTGTCGGTCTGTCAGGCTTCCTTTTCTTGCACTCAAAGAAGACTGACAGTGACAAACTTTAGCTTTCAAAAATCATTCATTAGAGCTAAATAATAGTGAAACTCTGCTCCTTTTCTGGTTTACCTTACATCCTGAACATATTTTCAGCTTGGGTAGATTTACTTTATTTTTCTTTTAGTGAAGCTGACATGCTGATATGTTCATTATTCTAGTTTTAAGGCTGCTATAAAAACAATGAAGAGACACAGTAAATTAGTGAGGATTGGTAACACTGTGCCATAATAAGATGATGGTAGCAAACACCACTGGGCGTTGCTATTTGCATAAAATTTTTATAAGAACTTCCATTAACTATGCGCTTTACATTCTCTTAGATTGTTTGAATCAAAAAGGTATCTGCCAAGATATAAAACCAAGGCATATTCAGTTGGTACTAGTTCTCTAGGAAGATTCAAGATAGGAAAAGGTTTTGACTGAGAATAAGTTTGTTGGTTATTGGAGGGCTTTTTAAGTAATTACATAACCACTTTCTGAGCAACTATTTACTCCTTGTTGAACTGCCCCATTTTACCTTACTCTTCACCTAAAAGTCTTGCAGAGTGTGACCTAAAATAGGAACTGTAAAACCAAGACATGGAAGTGAACCAACATATGCCTGGATGCTGTTGATATTAATGACATATTGATTTAAACCTATGAGGGACTATTTTGTTTGCACTCTCAGTAGATAGCCTAACACCTTGGCAGAGGCACACAGCTGACAAGTGACACAACAGAGCACTGGTGTGAAGTGACTCAACCAGCTGAAAGGTACAGAAACTTTTCTGTATGTTTTTCTCATATGCTTTCCTTTTATGTTGCGAAATCTTAATTTAAAAGGTTGATAAATTATTTGTTTAACAAGAAATGTCTGAAAATGTATCTTGGTGTTCAAGCGACCAAACTCATGTCAAAGAAAAGAAAAACTGTCTCCTAGTTCTTCACTTCTTTTGCCTTTTGAGGTGATTTTGACTGGACTCCAGTGTCTAAATTTTGAGCGTGTCTGAGGAGGCTTGTTTACTATTCTGGTAGGCCCACATATTCTGGGAGAACATATGAAGATATTCCTTCCATTAAGCATTACACCTTGAATTGGGAGGAAAAGGTTAGAACCAGAAGACATGGTGAGGAGTGAATAATTTCACTCCAAGTCACCTTGCAGCTGGGAATACTAGGAATATAAGTGTGGGAAAACTCCACTTATTATGCCTAGCGTTCATGCCCTGCTTGTTCTGAGCAGCATAATTCCTGTGTAGAGACACTCTCACAGACATGCTTGAGCCTCCTGCTGGGGTAGAGAGAACATGAAAGCACAGCCTTGCAATAAACTGCGTGTGGCAAAGCCCTTTCTTATACTGGGGCAGGTAGTGGCCCCCTGCCCCCTGGTCTGTGAGGATGAACTGAGCCTGTGCCCCTCTGTGTCTCTGCCCACTAGGATGAGCTGAGCCTACCAGAGCCTGTGTCCCTGTGTATCCTTGCCCATTAGGATGACCTGAGCCTGAAGGAGCCTGTGCCCCATGTGGCTCTGCTGCCTGGTGTTTTTAGGAAGGTAATGGTGAAAATGTACTGTACATTTTGGCTGTGGTTTGGTGGTCTCCCTGGTTACCTGTATCTGTCAATTCACGCACCCTGAAATACAGGGCATGAGCTGATGTCAAACTCTTGAGTTTTCTTATGTAACCTGCCCAGATACCTGAACCTCAATTTAATAGGTGTATACAGCCACATCCATGAAGACAATTCTTACTGCATTTAAGTAGACATGTTATAACAGGCACTGGAAATTATTTGCACATGCAGTGAGTTATTTTCCCTTGCAGTGTGTTATATTAGAGCCTGGTGACTTCAAATTCAAGTGGCTTACAAAGCTGTTACTTTTCTCCTCAAAGGAATACCCTCTTTGTTAAAGACTCCAACTATTCTTATTTTGCATTTCTGGGGCTTCATATATCATTACTGCAACAGACAGTAAAATATTCAGACCTACATGACTTGGACTTACTGTGTTTTGAGTAACAGCCTGTCCATGAGAGGACATGTGTGATGATACGGTTTAGAGAGATTGACAGTACAAGCTGCATTTACAGGTTAGAGACACTATAAGCTGCATGTGCTGTCTGAGGCAGAGTGGAATTTGGGCCCTCTTAAAAGCAAAGCTTGTTTGACTCTTGACTCTGGCAATGATTTCTAGCCCTGTTTCTCTGTTCCTTGTCTATAAATTCAGGATAAAGACATTTCCTTGTTTCCCAGGTTATTCCAACAACTGTTCAGAAATTGCTAATATCTTTGTTATGTTGACTAGCCAGGAAAATATGTTGACTAGTCAGGAAAAGTGTTAGCCGTAAGGCAAAAGAGGGTGTTAGCAAAATACAAGCTATATAGAAAGAACAATGGTATGATGGAGTTGTGTTTTTTCAGTCATCAGATATGTGATGTTGTACAATGTTCTTTCAATAGGATGACTTAAGGATAAATTTGGTAAGCAGTAAAGAGATTTGAGAGAAAATAAATCTGAAGGGTAGGGAAAGTAACTTTCAATTCCTTCTCACTGTTTAAAAAAATGTAAGTATCTCAAAATTATAAGTAGCTTTAATTTCTAGGGCTGCGTAAAGTATGCCCTATACTTTACTGCACATTTTAAGAAAATCTTATTTCAAGATGGCTGATTCTACATTGCTGAAAACAATCCTGATTAATTTTAGGATAATTAACTAGTAAAATATTTTCTCAACATAAGGAAATGTTTGTCAGAAATCACAGTGTATGGTTTTGGCACTATTGTAAGCTCCCTAAAGCTGCAGCTACACGTGGTGTGAAAAAGGACTGGCTCTGGTATGAATAAAAAAAAATTGTGCCACTTCCTTGGGTGGAAGTTTTCTTGGGTAAGGGAAATTGGAAATTATATAAGAAGATATGCATTTTATTCATACAGAGATCTGAATCATCTTTGTTATGTTATTATTTTGAGGAGAAAAAAATACTAAGAACTGTATCTTATTTAAGCTCAGGTCTTTTCAATTTCAGAAACCCTAAATCTAAATTCTGTCATATCACTAAAACCCATGCCCATACTTGCTCCTCTAACAAGACTTTAATGAATCCACAAAAACCTTTGAAGATATAATCCATCTGTAATTCACAGAGAGTGCAATTAAGAGAAAGAACAGCAATCTTTTCTGAGCTAATCATACACAACTCCTCAGTTTCCATTGCACTAACAGGTCTTTGCTGACGCTGCCTGTTCAGCACAGAACTATTCTGTCACTGATATGAACTGTGCCTGATACATAATTAACGTGACCTGACTTCTATTTCACCTAGAATGAACACAGCCATTATCATAAACACTGTAAGATGGGTTTATATAATTATTTTTCTTTTTTTACAAAGCAGTATATGATTCTTAAAACAAAGATTTCCAGGCCCGAGAAAAATAAAGCTTGACTTGTCTTGGAAACAGACTAAGCACATCTTCAGATCACAGATTAGCGCAGGAAAAATTTGTTCAAATAGTTGACTGTGAATTCTAATGAAGTCACTAAAGTTGCCTATAACAACTTGTTCCTTGAGCTTGCACTCCAGTGTTCTGCTGACACAGCTGCAAGCAACAAAGATACATGGAGTCCCTGAGCTGCAGGATCCCTCCTGGACAAAACATTGATCAGCAAAACTCTACTGTTAGCAGAGCTGCTGATTTCATTCATTGGATGAGCACTTTGCAGACTGTACAGATGGAAACTGTACCTTTCCCATTTAGAGCCCTTATCTGGGAAACAACATTTACATTTCAGTCAACAGTCTTAGCCCCTACTTCAGTACGTTCCATAGGACTTTCTTTCATTCCATTGCACATGACAGAAACTAGAGAAGCAAAATTTGCAAGACAGCTGTCATGTCACAGGAAAAATTGCTTCCTGTACACCATCAGTTAATACAATTGGATTTTATTCTGGAATTTGGGTATAGATACTGCTCATCTCTGGACAGGCCAGCAGAGCTATTAAGATGTCTCTGTTCCATCATCAGTCATTTGGCAATGTATTTAAGGCTAAGAAGCATTAGTAAACCTTATGGCAATAAACAAAATTGCCAGATTGACTTTACACTTTAATTGATTAGAACGGCTTGCAAATTATCTTTACATCTTTTAGCTGTAAGACTAGCATTAAGTAAAGTAAATCACCATTAACTGTTAAGAGAAGTCAATTAAAAAAGTGTGGATATACAAAAAATAAAGTACTTAAAATTAATAAAAGAGGAAATTTCTGCAATGGAGACAGAAATGAATGCAAGGATGAGAGGCCAAGGAAGCATGGAAAAGAAATTTTAAATAAGAAAGTGGCTGTGGTAGATGCGTATATTGCTATTTGAACTTTCAGACTTATATTTTTTGTTGCAAAGAACAAACGAAGCTGACCACTGCGTATTCTACAAAATAAGGAATGTCTATGTGGGGACACAGAGTGCAATGCAGCACTTTTTTATGCTGTATGACAAATACAGGTTCCACACAATCCAAGATGTAACAAACTGGGAACAAACATAATTTTTGCAAAAGTGACTGTAAAAACTCATCTGTTTAAGGCTCTGCATCTTACGTCTCTCAAAGGCTGTGAATCACAGTTGTTCAAAGCACAATATTTTTTTTCTCACAAATATGGCCAGAAGGCTTCCTTTGGGATAAGAATATTCTACTATGTTCCTTTTGGCTTATGCATCATCCTCAGGAAGATAATTTATTTGAATACATATTTCTGAGTATAGGTAAGCCAAAAGGAAAGTAGAAGCTTTTTGTAATACTGACTACTTGCAGAAACCTTTACTTATAGCATGATGATTCAGACCTGACTCTGAATGGTAGTGGAGCACCTCACTTGGCTACTTTAGATTAACTGATGAGCAGAGTTAAAATGGTGATATGGTTACCATGGCTATCTGCTTAGTAACTAACTGAGCACAAAGGCTTGAATTTTGCAGCGTGTACCTGAAAATTACTAAAACTTCATTTGACACACATAGAGACCTTACCCCAACTTTGAAATAAATAATAATAATAATA
>WAAE01017311.1:0-21824 GCA_013400495.1 Nicator chloris
TTTATCTTCTTTTTTTTCCTTTCAAACTACGAACAAATACAGGCTTTTCATACACCTCAGCTAACCTACAGCTTAGTGTACTGCTGTTTTGCAAGTAATTTGTTAATGTGTGGAAAGAAACGGAAGCCAGATGACTGACGGTTAAGGGGTAAAAAAAGGAAGTCACACAGAAAAAAGTCAACTTTGGAAGTGAAGTTCCCACTTACTATCACAATGTGTTTAGTCTACACCGCTGCTGAATATGGAGAGAGGAAAATATTTTGGACAGTGTACATTCTAAGTGTGAATTCCTTGGCACTTCTTTTCTGAGGATTTTATGGTGCTCTCTTCCAGATGTCTTGTGATGAGAACAGGCTAGTTTGTTTGGGCTCTCCCCACCCCCAAGATCTGCATTTGTCCTGCGTAGGAAGTGCACAGAGCCTGCTTCTGAGTTTGCAGTCTCATCTGATCAAGTGACTACTTCACACTTGTCTTTGCAAAACCAGAGAAAATATATTTTCTGTTCCAGAGTGTTTGATTTATAAACATGATACTGCGAAATACCCATAGTGTTACATATCCTTGATACTTTGGTTGTTATTTCTTGTTATTCCAGTTAGTAGTAATTCTGATTGCTAGTGGAATAGAAGATATCCTGATTTGCTGCTGTCTTACAGAGCTTCCCATACTTTGAAGGGGACAGTATTTGCATACTGATCAAATTTCTGAAATCCCAAAGCCTCTGTACTCCAGACACCCCTACCCACTCCTCCACCTACTCCTGTCCTCTAGTCCCTTTCCAGGAATTCCAGGAAAAACTATCTGCTGGACACTCTACTGACATCTGGAGTTCCTTGTCCAAGAAGTTGGGGGTTTTTAGGTCCTTTTGATTAGTGGCCATTCCTTTTGTCTCTCTCACAAAGTTGCCTTTTCAACCTCTCCCAAAGGAGCTGCCTGAGGTAACTGCTCTCCGATGTATTATTTATATGGATGGCTGAACATTGCTCTCTTTTCAGTATTTCATTGCTGTTTAGATGGCAACTCTTGGATGACACCTGTCATGGGAGTCAGATAACAGACTTCAAGAATAGCAAGCAAAATCATCTAAAGTGTAGTGGTAGACTTGGCAGTGCTGGGTTGATGGTTGGACCTGATGGTCTTGAAGGTCTTTTCCAACCTCATACGATTCTGTAAGGGCTTTTAATAATTTTGAGTCCTGTCTAAATTAGCATTTTGTCTATATTCTTAGTGTAAAAATACAGTTTAGATGAATTTCTGTGGTACCTACACCAAGTTAGTGCCACTAATTTTGATTTGCTAAGGATTTAGTTTTTGGACTGTTAGCACAAGTCAGTGGCATCATAAATGTGTATGAATTACAGTCCTAAAAATTTTTTTTCCCTTTTTGCATGAAATTTAACATCCTCAGTTCTTTTTTCTCTGCTTCATTCTTTCAAAAAAAAAAAAAATCATCATTTTCTGGGTATTTTTTGTGTGTACACCCACAATGGTTGAATGGTTGAATCTTCCTTTCAAGAAGATGGAGTGCAAGGGGAAAAAACACTACTGCTTTTATGTGATATAAATGAATTTGTGATGTCTTTTTGTTTATGTGGAAAAAATAGGAATTTTTATGACTATATGCTATGGCTTAGATATACCAGAGGTTAAAGCAGAGAAAGGTAAATAGTCTTGGTTCTAAGATGCAGATACTAACCTTGATGAAGTGACCATTATTGGTTAAAGAAAGGGAGCGAGAGAAAAAAAGCAGCCTCTTTATTTCCATGTAGAAGATATGACTTACTTTGTATGACTAAAAATATTGTACTGTGTGGTAAATATGGTATGAATTAAAAACTTGTTTACAGAGATATTTTGGAGGTCTTAAGCTGCATTGCTCCTCTGGCACACTGTGATCTGGAGAGCTGGTATGATTTCTTTTGCTCCTACCTAAATAGATTGAATTTGCTGGACTGTTTGCCCTAAGTCAAAGTTGTTCATATTTGGGAGTCATACTGGTTTTTAGGTTACTGCATGCATTTGAATATTTGTGACAGCTACAGCTTGTAGAATTTTCTGCCTGGATAGCCAGCTGTTCCTTTCCTGACATTTCAAACTGAAGGACTGTACATGAAGGCAAATTACTCAGGGAAGATGTTCAAGTCACTTGGAAAGATCAGTTTACAGATTTTTGCAGTAAGAAATAGTGCTTTTATTTTAAAAAATTAGCCAAATTAGGGAAATTCTCTTTCACAGTAATCCACTCAAAATATATTCTTTTTGTATTCTGCTTTTACTTTGGGTGTTTTGTTTTGGGCTGGCTTGCTTTTATTATTATTATTTAACTTAGCATATTATGGTTCCTTTAATGAGAACAAAGGAAAATGGGTTGGTGCCAGCTTCAGCCAAGATGCCAGAAATTCCTTTGCTCAAGAGGTTTCCGGCCCAGTGATTGAACTCCCCATGCTAAAACTAAAGACAAGTTAGAAAAATTTGTAGAGAGATGGTGGGCTATCTCTCCAAAAATAAATTTTTTTTAAAAAAACCAAAACAAAACAGTAAAAAACACTAAGCTCAGTATAGCTTCCTTTTAGGTAGGGAAAAAAATTGAACTAGAATAAGACTTTCAGTCCAAAAAGCTTCCTTGTCTTTTCTGAGATATCCTAAAAATATTTGCAAGAAATCTGCTTCGAGTAGAGTTCAGGAGCATGTCTAAAGGCATTGTATAAAGAAGGGGTCCTGTTGTGGTAAAATGTTTGTAGACAGGAAAGAAGTTTTTTCTTAAATATTCTAACCTGGTCAGATGAAAAAGCTTGCTGCTATTTCAAAATGTTTAAAGCTCCAAGGCTTAAACAGAGTGAAGGAAGGCGTTAATGAATGAAATTATTATTCCTTCTGAAATTTGTAGTAACAGCTGTGGTTGGTAGAAAGTCATTTGGATCAGTCATGTAACTGGCATGGTAATTTGCATGCTATAAATAACAATTAGAAAGCAACACTTGCTGTATATATGGGTGGGATGACATACTATACAATTTCCCTGAACTTCTGTTTGTTTGAAAGATGCATGGAAGTGTTTGAGGCCAGGTTGGATGGGGCTTCAAGCTGTCTGGTCTGGTGGAAGGTGTCCCTGCCCACAGCAGAGGAGCTGGAATCAGATGATCTTTAAAGGGCCTTTCCAAACAAAACCATTCTATGATTCTCTGTTCACTCTCATTCATATAATTGCATTAAACAGATAACTGTCTCCCATTTCATCGATATTTTGGCCTTTTATAGGAGTTTAGGAACTGAAGACCTGTTAGGATAGAACTACAGCCTTCAAAATCAAGATGCTTCTGTGTTGATAATGAGCAGGTTAAAGAAATTCAAAGAATAATAATTTACACAAGTTTCATTGCATGTTATATTACTGGAAAGTACCTACTTAATGTCCAAGGATATGGATATAAAGACTAAATCAACATTTAGGTGTGGACTTCGTTGGTGAGAGATGATGTTGGGGGTCAATTGTTTTAGTTCCTGGAGTAGTTGAGTCTCATGCAATGACTTTTTATGTCTTTATCTTTTCCAATTAAGTTTGGAGTCTCTTGTCCGGTTCTGGTCAAGTGAGGCAGAGAAGTAAGAAACGATAATATAATTACCCATATAGTAAACTTCTGTAGCTTCCTAGAGAGGAGATCAAAGTTGATTTCTCCACTGACAGAAGGGTTTCAAGGCAAGACAAATAATTATCTGTTCTGGTTATGTCTTCTAACAGCTAATCATGTGTGTGTTTTGGGATTAGCTGCAGTATATGCTAGTTTTTGCCCAGGCACTGAGAGAGGTGAAAACTCTTCATGGGAAGAGCTCTGCATAGAGCTCAATATACTGTTAGAACCTTGGCATCAAAGGAGAACTGGCTGTGCTGGGAGCTGGGATTAGTGTGGAAAGTAGAGGTTCAATGATGTGCGACAGAGATTCGTAGGAAATGAGCTTTCAGTTCTGTTGTTCACCCAACAACTTTGTTAAAAGGCAGATGGAAAGCTTTCTCTTTCTCCAGTCTGGAAAGGGCATTTGGGGAATTGAAGAAGTGGAGGCTTAGTGGTAGATTATTTATAGGCTCAACAGTGAGGGAAAGTATTGCAGGAGATTGAGGAAAAATTAGGTGGAAAAATGAGTGTTTGCAAAATTTGGTGAATAAAGTTTTCCTTCTGACTCATTATCTTTTCCTGAGCACATCATTAATGTATAGGGTCAGAACTTGGCTTGGGCTTGAAGTCACGTGTCATTCATAAACTGAAGTTTTCAGGCCTTGTATTCTTTCTTTTTCCCTGGCAAAATATGAATGAGGTCTGAGCTTAGTATGGCTCCAAAGCAGTGTTGCAATATAAGTTTTGAATAATAATAATAGTAATAATTCCTAAAATGTGTTGATGGGTGCCTTTGTGTACAAAAGCGGCTGTAACCGTTTCAGAAACCAAGCAAGCTTTTCCTTTGTTGGATGCTTTTAGTCATAGTATTTTTCTCTGAAGAAACAATTTACATTATACTTTTGATTACGGTCATTAAAAACCACTGCCAGCTCTGTTTTCACAATTCTGCAGCATAAAATATCTATTTACTAAGTGTGGAAGGGGAGGAGGCCCCCAAACCCTCTAGTTTTCCCTAAAGTGAGTGTATTGTCCTTGAAAAATGTTTGAACACTGGAAAGTTTGCA
The DNA here is from genome assembly GCA_013400495.1 of Nicator chloris. Lineage (NCBI taxonomy): Eukaryota > Metazoa > Chordata > Aves > Passeriformes > Pycnonotidae > Nicator > Nicator chloris. The sequence continues at coordinate 4,679 of WAAE01017311.1, forward strand.
CTCCTGCAGAAAGAGAGGTCATCACTCTTTCACAATGGCTTAGGTGAAATTGCTGGGAAGACTTAAAAAAAAAAGTCTGTTAGCACAGTCAGAATTAGCTATCATCTTTAATTTCCAGAAGTGTTGGGCTTCAGCTTCTCTGTCTATTCAGAGAAAATAATTTAAAAGTGATCCAGGACTGAGACTGTTTTTAATTTTTCCCTTGAAATAAACCATATGGCAGTTTTAAGAGCACCCAACGAATACTTAAGAACTTTAATTCTGTTCCTTCATTTATGGGGTTCTCTGCTTGCTTTTTATTATTAGAAACTGTGAAACTATGAAACACAGTCTTTGCATACATGTCTGTACCCTGAGTTATGCTTTTAGCCTGATCTCAGGAAAGACAGGCACTTTTCTGATCCCTTTTAACTTGAAGAGTTATGCTTGGTGGGATTGTAATCCTGGTCGGTCGGACTGCTGGGGACTGGTTGGGGAACAGGTAAATAATCTGCCTCCAATTATCTTGCATCTCTTACTGCACCCCACTTCTGAGGTTGGGAGAGGGAGGTCTGGAGAAATCTATCTAATGAGCTGCAGTAGAGTGGAGGACATGTAGGCTTCAGTTCACTTTGGCAATAAAATCTGCCCTTTTTCCTCTAACATTTCAGGAGGAAAACTCTTCACCAGCAGGAGAAAGGACAGTTGGTGACAAGGCATTTATGCTATGAGAAACTTGTTAATATTTGAGGTTTCTGCTGAGGAGCTGTGTAAATTGACTTTTCCACTGTAATAGTATCAGCTATGAAGAACTTTCTTGGGGAAAAAGTAAGCCTTACATTTATTGCAATGGGTGTATAGGCAGTATAGAATGCCCAGTGGATGTGGTCCAATGTTGGGACGATGAGGGTGCAGCCTTCAAAGTAAGATATGGCATCAAACTGTAGGACTTTGGGCCCATACAGAATGCCAGCTCATGAAAGAGGGAGTTTTGCATAGAGACTGGGATGAACTCAGATCCTTTAAAATCTACAGGTCAGACAGACCAGGTCTCCTTTTTGAGATGATTTCTGTAGGGTGTAGATACCTCAGTTCCAGTGGACACTGGAGCATGCCTGTGTGCAAATATTGAAGCCTAATTGCTTGATTCTTAATGATAGATCATCAAAAAGAATGAGCTCTTACTAGAACCACAGTACAGCTTAATATGAATTAAAAAACCCATTCCTCTCTTGTCTCAGTTGAGATATTAGCACAGGGAATGCACGATTGTAAGCATCTCTCTTAATGTGCATGTATATGTCTGCTCATACTGGATACTGTCCTCATAGGAGCACTGTGAGGCTTCACTAAAGATTTTAAAGTGCTTTATGATCCTCAGATGGAAGGAGCTTCGAAATGAAGTGTTTGTAATCACATACCTTAGTAGCACATAACAAGGCTATAACCTATTAACACTGGCTATTAACAGCCTATTGGCATCAGAAAAATTAATGGTTAGGTTTTTGAAATGCAATTGTCCTCTGAAAAGGAATGTGGATATGTTATGTATTTTTATGCTCTACTTCATTGTTTTCTGAACTACTATGCTGCATAACAAACAAAACTCAACAAACCTCCCAAATCAAACAAAACCCCAAAAACTTTTTGTTGGCCATCTTAATCCAGATACCAACAAGAATAGGTAAAGAATTAATACCTTTCAAATGGTAGTTTTTTAGTGAAAAAATTTCAATTAAAGCTATAGTTATTTGAAAGTTCTCTGATAATTTGCTTAGTTTTCTGATTTAAAAAGCTTTGTCAATAGAACATTGGTAAGGTGAAATTTTATAGTAATTTCCACTTGGATACATAGCAGCTCAAGTGAGTGTTCTGAAAGTCATCACAGTATTATCAACTCCTTGAAGTAAAGGCTTCCAGGACTTCAGAATGCGGAGTTGGCAAACCCTAGTGAAGTTAAAAGGATTTATAGGTCTCAGTAAAACAATTTGGCTTTTGAGAGGGAATAAAATTATCTGTAACTTAATTCATACTGTCATACTCAGTGTGAACATGCACAGAACATGTAGCTGCAGTACTTAATGTATTTTTTCAGGAGGGGGTAGCTCACAGATATGCATATACGTTTGCTTTTATGAAACTGTGAATTGGATGTCTAGCAGTCAGTTTGGATTTTGTCATTAGGGATTTAGAGCAGTTGTGGTGTTCTCTTTGGGCCTTGCCACAAATAAGATGTTCCCTGGGTTTTTACCACATTTCCAAAATTGCTGTGTTTGGGTTAGTACAGCCACAAAACACTCCAATCTGCTACATCCAGCAGGGCAATTCTCTGCTCTGGTTTAGACAGAGCAACCTGAGCAGTTACATCCAGCTGCTTCTATTTCATTAAGTACCCAAAAAGGCAACTCACATTAGCTATTACCAGAGTTTCTTGAGCCTGCTGAGAGAGATGGTTACAGTGCAGGCTACAGTCCTGTTGAAGAAATCCCATCAGTGGCAGAATCCCTGTTTGAGTTTCTGTACCTTATGAGGGTGGGAGCAAAACATGTCAGAACCAGAGCCACACTAGCCTTTCATGGCCTCCTGATGAGGCCAATGGCTTATGTTCTATGATAATACATACTAATGATTTTTATTCTCATTCATAAAATGTGCAGCTTCTGCCCCCCTCAGATTAATTCCTTTGGAGTGCCCTCCCATGGATCGCCAAATTAGTTTCCAATTCCATGGTGTTGTCATCAATGAGTGATTTAGATGCTTAGAGAATTCCTGTCAAAGGTATTGGCAAAAGCACCATGTCTGTGACAGAGTTCAAGATGTGTTGGATAACGCACTCAGGCACATGGTGTGATTCTTGGGGTGGCTTGTGCAGGGCCTTTGAGTTTGACTTTGGGGATCCCTGTGGGTCCCTTCCAGCTCAGAATATTCTGTGGTTCTGTAATTATTGGCAAAAAGCAGGTTTTCATAAAAATTTGTGAAGGCACAACTAAACAGAGTTTGATGGCAAGGTTCCCTCTGTTGCTTACTACCTAAATAAAGCATAGGAACGACAATCGGATCATAATTAATTTGAAGAGATTTGTGCAGATTGTGGGAATACAAAGAAAAGAGTGCAAAGAGTAAGGGAGACTATCCTGTTGAATCACGAGGTTCAGAGTGAACCCACTTGCCAGACTTAGCCTCACACATGATCTGTGGTTTTATGTCTAAAGGATTTAGCAGCATTTAATCTTTGGTTAATTTTACACAGAATGATTAAGTAGAAGTTAGTATAAGCACAGCAGCAATGTAACTGTAGATCTGAGATGGCACTATGCATACTAGTTGTAGCATATTTAAAGCAATTTGCCTACACCCAGACACAAAGTCTATACAAACGTGTACGTGTTAAAAATTCTCCTGTTCAGGTGTGTGTTGGCTTTTTTACTTTCCACATCTGCATTGCTACACTGCATAACTGTACAGAATTAAAAACTTGTATATTTTAAGGGTTCGATCCTGAGGGTGCTCCGGAGAGCTTCCCGAGCAAGCTGTCAGTTCCCTCACCAGGCATGGTTCCATTACACAGTCAGCTCCGGCATTTCCTACCTGTGTTGGGCTGACTCAGGAGCAAGTCTCCTCACAGCAGAATGATACCCGTGTCACCAAAGCCTTTTGCTGAACTGTATTCTTTACTGTTTCTGCACATTCAGGGTAACATCTGGAAACATCCTACAGATTTTTTTTTTAATGTTACAAGATACTGGGATTCTCTGTTTCAGCCGCTGTTAGAGCAGTTATATACGGAAATTTTGGGGAAGAAGCTGTGGAGTGTCTGCCTGATGGCCGAGTTGCAGCCTGAGACTTAAAGCAGGCAAGGCAGCAAGAGAGATCGAGTTTGCTCTGCTGTCCTGCGGTCCTCCCACGGCTAGACCTTGATCTCGGGTTTATGCGTGTGTGTGGTGTGGGCAGTCTGGTTACAGCCTGGATTAATTTTGGTCTGAGCATGGACCTCTTGTCCTTGAGTCAGGAGGGCGTTGTGCATAAAAGGGGGGTTCCTTTCCAAACGAGCGCTGGGGTCGGTGTTCCCGGTGCACCGCAGAACAGCGCGTGTGGCTGGAGGGACTTAACATTCACCATTCGCCGCTCTTCGGCTCTGCAGCCCTAATGTGGAATTAGCATAATTGGCAGCTGGCTTTTTAGCCGGTTTTAAAGAGAGAAGCTCCGTCTCGACCGCCCTCCGTACTCTCAGGGCTCCCCCACTGAATCCTCCCTGTGCCTCGCCTCTGCCAGACGAGGACGAGGAGCAGAATCCCGGCGGGAAGCGGGGCTCGGTGGAGAAGGCCGTCCTGGTGCGGGAAGGGCGCTGTCCCTTTAAGGCGGGGGGCGGGCCGGGCTCGGGCGGTGAGTGACAGCGCGCCCAGGGTCACGTGCTCCGCCCGTATTTGAAGGTCGCAAAAAAGCTGCTTCCTTTAGAGAGAGCAAGAGGGAGCGAGAGGGAGGGAGCGAGAGGAGAGAGCGAGGGAGCGCAGCCAAAATGGCCGACGGAGCGTCTGCTGGGTTTTGAACGTTTGAAATAAAAAAAAAGAGAGAGCAAAAAAAAAATAACAAAAAAGGAAAAAAACCTAAACAAAAAAAGCAAAAACACGAAACCATTTTTGGATTTTTTTTTTTCATTTCCATTTCTACCTTGTATGCCTCAACTCGCTGGATTTAAGCACTGCTGCACTTTATGAGGTTAGTGGTACGTTTATGTTTTATTATTTTTACCTATCAGTTGATTTTTCTAAGAGCCTGAGCTGACCGTTTCCATCCGTGGTTTTGCAGAGGTGTTTTTCCTAGCACAAAGACTTGCTTCAGATGTTGTCTGCTTGTGCATGTACGGCACTTTTACTGGATTTTTGGGGTTTTTTAGAAGGAGCTCTCCGTACAAGTGTGGTGTGATTTTGGAAGATCTTTGTAATATACAACACCTAGGCAAATTACAGAAGATCGTTTGTATATTCTAAGCTGGTGAAGTACAAGATAGTGCTGAAAATCTTGTTTTATTTAAATAAAGGCTATTTAAAGAGAGATTTCTTCCCCACAGCACCCGGAGCTCTTAAATCTGCTGCAAAAATTTGCATGTATAAAGCTGGGCTCGGATTCTTTCTGCTGCCGGGTCGGAGCGGAGCCGGCTGGGGCCGTGCCTTCCGCGGGAGCAGGGACGGAGCCTCCCCGCCGAGCCGCGGGGAGCGGCGCGGGGGCCGGAGCTCCGGCCGGGCCCAGCGCTGCCGCCGCGGAGCTCCCGCACGGGCTCGGCCGCGGCTGGCGGCCCATCCGGCGTGCGCCAGGTATTCAGGAATGTGCGGGATGCTGGCCACTGCCGGGGTTTTGTGTTCTACGGAAAGCAAGCGTTCATCTCCACCCTAGTAAATGTAGGCAAAGGGCTGCGCTTTGTCGCTTTCCCCCCCCCCCCCCTTCTGTGTTGCTAAAAATTTAAATCCGAGTTATTTTTGCAACTCCCTCCAGAAACAAGCAGAAAATTAAAAGGAAATTGCCGGAGCTTGCTTTCTGAGAACAGGCCCCTCCTCCTGCATTGTAAGAGTGTGATGTAATGCTCCTTTCTGTGAGGTGAAATGAAAAAAATTCTGTGGTGGTATACATTATTCTTCACCCCTTCCTCACAGGCATTGCATTGTGATATTTTTTGTAGTTGAACATGTAAGCAGCAGATAATTCTGCAAATAATTGTCTGAATGTACTCCACATTGCAGCGTATTAGTGCAATGATTGTGGTTAGCAGGTCAACTTTGTTAACGTGCAAGATGGCTCATATTTTACGTTTCTTTGTGGCCTTACGTGCAGACAGTTAAACACAAATGAAAGAGACAGATTTCAATAAGCTTATTGAAAATGTATTTGGCTGTTGTCATTATAGTCTTCTACATATTGGGACCTTTTTTTCTGCACTGGCTAGCAAATATTTGAAATAAATCTGCAGTATTTTAAGTTTCTCATGGAAATTAAGAGATGGTGTCTTTTGAGGTTTTTTTTAATTTTAAATTAGAGGAAGCCAATAAAAGAGAACTCTGCTCAAATTTTAAGTAGTGTATTTTGCTGATAATTTTGGTCATTAAGCATTTAACAGTAATGGATAACCCAGTTAATACATGAGGTAACACATGCCCCTTGCTTAGGGTTAATGAACTTCCTAGATTCCACCCTCATGTTACTGGCAAGTATCTGAGGAAATGCTGTAAAAACGTTCTGTGTCTTTGACATGAGGTACCCTGATGGCTTTTGCTATTCAAAACCTTCTTGGGCTCAGTGGCGATCTGGATGTAGCCAGAATATATTGAATCTACCTGTTGATTGACAAACAATAATTAGACATTAGAACTGTTTTCAGATGCGATCTAAAGTAGCAGTATTCTCACATTTGGTGCTTACTGGACAGAAACATCAGTTACTGTAGTTTATGTGATAATTGCTGTAGAACAGGATTGCTGAACTGAGGAAGTAAAGAAAACCCGAATTGTGTCCTGAGCTGGCAGTGTTGTAGGATGTAGTCTTCCCAGAATCTGCACTTCAGAACAGTACTCACCTTTTCTGTGTATTTTTTTGCCTTCATGCCTTACTGCCTACATTACACACTTCCAGCATGTGTAGATGTTTGTACATATAGCTTGATGGTTAAGGTGATGGAATACAGGGTGGTTCCCAATAACTGCAGCTGCTCCTAGCTGCAGAAGCTGTCGTGGGTCAGACAAAAGGCAGCTATTGAGAATAATAGAAATCATTCCAATAAGGGGTCTGTCAAACGTTTGAACAACTTTGTGAGATTGTAACTGTGAATAGGAAAGACCAATTAAAATAATTCCTCTTGTAAATATGCTTTTGACCCCTCAGATCTTACTGCAGAGTGTGTTGAGGACTGTGCAGTCTGTGCAACCATAGGATTTTAAGTGTGAATCTGGGCAGTTCTCAATGCTGTTTGTATTCAGTGCATTCCTGCAGTACAATGGGAACAAAACACTTAATTTTGAGAAAACTGACTTGACTTGAAATTTCTAGATCAGTTTGAAACTTACAGAGGCATGGGGGTAGGGGAATTTTTTTTGCTTCATTCAGTTTGCAGTGACGATGCTGAGTTCAGAAGCTTTATTAAATTTTTGTTTGCATTTGCATGTCAATTGTTATTGGTATCTACAGGAATCAGTCCGTTTCCAAAGCAGACTGTTTTAGTAGGTTGAAAGCTACAGTGAAATCTGTAGTCAGCAGAACCCCTGGAGATTTTTGCTCTACATCTAGGAGATTCTTGAGAAATAATTGACAAGAAAAGCCTTGTTACCACTGAGCTTCAATATACAGGAGTCTGCAATTCTAATGGGAAAAAATTCAGGGAAAACAAGTGACTGAAAGATCAGTATGCGTAGTTTCAGTTGCTTTTCTTTTAGCCTTTCTCTCCTGCTGAGAAAGAAGAAAAAGAAACTTTGTAAGATCATGCAGTCTTTGCCAGCTGATTTCAGCTAAACTTAACCTTTCTAAGATTTTTGTTTCTTACTTATTAGTAAGTGGCTTAGTAGAGGAGAAAGCATCTAAATCTATGAGGAAAAAATCCATATTTTTTCTTTTCCAGAAATAAAGTATTTCTGGAAGAGAGTTTTTATCCACAGCTTCCCTAGTACCCCTTTAGAAACTTGTCGAACATCTTGAAGCAGAGTTCTTTAATTCTGGTCATTATGGATCTGTGTTCCTTTTGGACCAGGGTGGAAGGTGAGAAGTTTACAGTTTATTTTGAACAATATTTCTTGGAAGCTGCACCCTTGGTACTCTCTTCAGCTGGTAGTAGTTCGTAACTGAAAAGTTTCGGTGTTTTTTTGCTTTCATTGATTAAGAAACCATCTACTGTCTTGCTAAGGGCTGTTTCACCTTGTTCAGTATTGGTTTCCTGTTTAAACAGCTCAAGAATTAATACAAGAAAATAAGATGCATAAGATGTTTAGCTCCAAGGACCTGTATTTTATGTCCTGTCATGGGAATCAGGTGTGAGTATCAGGGTTCCGGTGTTGTTACCTTAGATTTCAAGTAGCTAAACTTTAAGTACTGGGCTAACATTATTGCTCCAGAATTAATTTGCTAAACAGATGTAAAATTCAGGTTAGATTCATACAAAGATGTATTTCTTCTGAAATCTTTAGTTGCTAATGTGATGCTAGCATTAGCAGTCTTACATGGTATGGTTACATGTGCCGTATTTCAAATATTGTTCAAGTTGCTTAAAGTTGGGTGTCAAGATAACAGGTTTTGGCCATTTCAGCATTGAAAGCAAATGTGGAGTTATCATGGAGATAAATACTCTATATTGAGAATACTTCTCTTTCGTTGTTGTGCTAGTGCCATAATCGTTCTTCAGAACACAGGAGGACCGATGCCTTTCTGGATTTGTGGTGCTTTTCTGGATTTGAGGTGAATTCCAACTCCAGAGCTGTACATTTAGCAGTTGTCACTGCTTAAGTTCTCCTTTGCACATAGGCTTCCTACTAAAGAACACAAGGAGGGGGGGGGGGGGTTTGTTGTTTGATATGGGGTTTGTTTTGGTTTTGTTTTAGTGGGTTTCGGTTTTTTTCCTTGATGAGGCAGAACATATATTCTGGGAGCAGCATGAATATATGCAAACCCTGATGGTTTTTTTTTTTTCTTTTGTGCCATCAACACACTTCTGAAGGGAATTCCTAAGGTTAATGTATATTGTAATTTTAAAGGCTGTTTTCCTGTCTGTATACAGTATATTGGCATTATAGTTTATGAAACGTTCTGCTGCTACTGCAGTTGTATATTTTTTAATAATTTCTGATAAGCTGTGTCTTAAAAACTGGTTGATGTGATATTTGGGTGTTATAGCATGGGTAAATTGAAAGACTTCTCATTCAAAATATTGTACTTTAAGGTCTACTTTTAATTAGCCGGTTTAGTCATGTGGGAAAACATAACAAGATACAACCCTTGGAGTTTTTTCAGATACCTAAGAGAAGATAGATTAATAAAACACGAGATCAACTTCAAAGGCAGAACAAACCAAATCCATGGAAAAATGTGTGCTAATACAGCTGGAGATAAACTAGTGAGGGCAGTTTTGTTAAAAGCCACAGTTAGTAAGAATGAAAGTTGACTACTGCTCCTTACAGTACTACAGGTTGTCTGAACTCAGTTAAATGGATGTTTATATATGTTAGGCAAAGAAAATAATCTAAAAGTACCTTGATAGGTGAAAAAATGCTTAAAAGTATAAAGCATGTTTCTATTAATAAAAATGTATGCTAAATTGAGACTTTGAGAAGTGAAATGTGACCTACAACAAAACCGAAACAAGGCATCAAGATACAGCTGTGTTTGATTTCATGCCAGCAAGGGAGTTCTCTTAGGATGGGATGTGGGAGGCCATTAGGGGAGAACAACAAATTTTGAGGTAGCTCCAATAAAGGTAGCATTTCGAGGTAGCAGCAAGAAATATACAGGGAGGTAGTCTAGCGAAAAAAACACTTCAGCTTTTTGTGTTTATTTTTATAGATAAATTCTCTGGCAACAAATAAGGAGTTGTCTAATTTGTGTCAGAAGAGCATCATTTTGACATAGAGCTCCATCATAGTTGAGTGTGCTTTGAACAGCGTAGTTACTTCAGCAACTAAAAAGTAGAGAGGGATTAATTTTTTTTACATCAAGGTGACCATTCTTTTTTAGTTCCTTAAAAGTACATGAAACCCCACTGTGCATGCTAAAATTATAAGGGAAGCATGCTCATCTTTCCCAGTGTGCTTAGGAGATGTAGGTTTAAGGCTTCCTGAAGTACAGATCTGAGTATAGCAGCTGAACCAATTTGAACTAAAGCAGAATATTGCCTTAATTTCTGAATCAGAGAAGAAGTATTTCTTTAAAAAATAAAACAATGGAAAAATTACTTCTGGTATTCTCAGTGGTTTTGGTTTTTTTTTACCCCTTTTAAGCACAACATTTGCTGAATAACATAATCACAAATCTGCTGTCCACTTGTAATCTCAGTTGCTCTTGGGCACAGCCTCCATGTACATAAGAAAATGGCAAACCTTAAGCTGCAGTGATACTGCTAGAATTGGGGTTTTTAAAACAGCTTTTGTAAATCCTTAGTTTTTTGAGCTAGTTGACCTATATGAAAATAGGAAAGGTTAAATATATAATCTGTTAATGCCACTTAACCAATAATTAGAGTTGAGCTTAATTGTCCCATTTTACATGTGCTCTGTGGCAAATATACACAAATGTGTTGTCATTGTGGTTCATTGTATGTTTATGAACTTGGTTGTGTCTGAGCTGTCCAGTTTTCCAGGATGCAGTGTCCTGTGTCACTTAAACCTTCCTTAAAATAAGTCTTGAGTATTCTCTTCCAATTTTTTTCCCCCTGGTTTGAATTTTAGTGTTGTTAGTAGAAGACATTGCAATATAATATGAGAGTGCTAATGTAGCAGCGTTCACGCTCTTGTTGCAGCTTCTGTATCAGCATTTATATTTTTAATTGTATATAATTTTGCTTAAGCAATCATGTCAGATTCAGGGTCTGATTTAAAACACATGGTTCTAATTCTGTATTGGTACTCTAGATATACTTGACTACAAAACAGCTTTCTTTGGCAAGAGATTGGCTACTACTGAGAACTTTGTCAACTAAAGTAAAACTGATGTGTTCTGATACATCACTTTGCCAGCTAAATATACAGCATGTTTGTGCTCAGCCTTTTGCTGAACAATTCATAGGGAGGATGATTTGATCACAACATGCCAGTGAATTTTGGTATTATAATGCATGGAAATGCTAATCTGGTAGCTCTTGCTGAATTTTTTTCCAGGCTGTTCTGCCTCTCACTCTGAGAGAGTTTGAGGACAATAAAAGTGAAAATGGCTACCTTGTATATGCAGGGGAGGAGAGGGCAGAGGGTACCAAAACTTAGCACATGTTTTTTCCTAGCTTATTCCTAGGTGCACTGAAAACCAGTTGCCCTGTGAAACAGAAAATAGTAGATTGTTTCATTCCCATGTGAATTTTCAAAAATGAATTCTTCTATATCCTAGGTAAGACTATATAAACAAACCTTTCCTATTTTATTAGATTTTACTTGGATACAATTAGTGTTATTAGCTCACTGTTTTAGTTGAGGGATCTTCTATTATAAATATTAGAAAAATACAAAATAATACACTTAAAACTGGTTAAAAAATATGGCGCACAGAAATAGAAGATGTCCTGTTGGGGATATATACATGTCATTTTATATTTAGCTCTGTTTGTCTTTGTAGATGTCATTACAAGTTCATGTGTGCTGGTTGGAATCTAAATGTGGGCTAGGTTCAAATTGCCTCTAAAAATGCTTGGTTAATCTGAAGTAAAACCCCAAAAGCTTTTTTTAGCCTAGTATAAAAGAAGGTTCCAGGTGGGGCTACAGAGGTTTGTTGTAGCAGTATTAATGGGAAGTTTAAATTAAATAGCCTTGTCTTACAGAGTCAAGTTTTCTGTTCCTTTGCAGGTAATGTTCACATTGTCTGCTTGATACATATCAACTAGACCAAGCAATGCTGAGAGAGAGAGAGAAAAAAAGTACAAGGCATTAGGGTTATTTTTGTTTGATTTTGTCTTTGCCTGTGTCCTGTAATTCTGTTCAGAGCACATCTAGTTCACCTTGGCAGGAACACTTGCTAACCAGTACACTGGCCTTGCTGTAGCATTCATGACTGCTTTGTCTGATGGAAACACACTGATGGTGGTGTGGTATGGGAAACTATAAACAAAATCTCATCAGGATGGAGATTAAATCTTCCTAGTAAGTTTGGCTACATGTACTTCTTCAATAAAGTATTTCTCCTAACTTTCCTTAATAGGCAAATATATTTTGAAAGCCTCTGAATTATAATAGGAAGGCTTATTAAGTGATCTGGGCTGGGAGAATCCTAAGCCTTACATGTAGATAATTTTTCAGCTGTTTAAACCAGTTTAGTCTTCTTGTGCAAAACTATCTGAATTTGCATTTAACCACCTCATCTTGCATGGTAGCTATTCTGGAATGGTGACTTCTGATTAAGTCCTTGAGTGACTGTTTTTATCACAAAATAACACATTCTGCATCAAATTAACTCTGCTGTGTTGTTAATTAGGAGATAGTTTTGCTCTACGTTTGCCAGTTACTATAAATAAAATATATTTCCTGACACAGAAAAACTGTAGGAAGTGTATTTTTACCAGATTTTAGGTATTACAAGATGAAAAAGGCAAAAGCAGACAAAAGCTAAACTTTGAGAGGCTAGAATTTACCTTGGCAGCCTAAAGTACCCTAAAGCCACAGGTGCTGAGTTCTTCAAGGTAGCTTGCAGTAGTTGGGCCATTAAAAACCAAACAGGTTAGTTTTTGGAAAGTCAGCTTGTCTTGATAAAATTTTGGGGACAAGATTGTTTCTCATATGTGGGTTTGAAGTGGCTGTTTTAAAGATGATGAGCTGTACTTGGGTGTTTTGTGCTCAGAAAAAGCTGAGATTGGATGTGTCAGTCTCCATTACATTCTGTTTCAGTCCAGGTAATGTGAAGTGAAACTCTCCTACCATGGACTTGCAAGTATGAGGTCAGCTTAAGTTTGTGTAACTTCCCTTGGTCTTTTGCTTAAAAAAACTTACCTTTTAAGTGACGCTTCAGTTAGTATTAGATAACTTGGTTAAGCTTAAATGCTTCTTCCCCTTTGCATTCTTAGGCCATTTTTTCTATTATTTAAGTACTATCCTAAATATTAGTTGGTGTGATCATTTTAGCTTGAGCATTGCTTGCTCCATGGGTTTAATGTTAAGCTGTTAAAAACAGGCTTCATCACTGGCCCAGTGCATTAATAAGAACAAGGTTGCAGATTGCTCTTCATTGTAAGTTTAATTATAGCATGTAACTCAATTTCCTTTTTTCATTGTGTTTGTTAAGAAACTTTGAAATAATGGTCTTATTTTCCAGCTTACTACATGTTTTTTATATTTGTGTGTGTCTGATATGGCTGTGTGTATGCATATATGTAATAAGTGCATGTTGGCAGTTACTACAGTTAAAAACCACCACGTATCAACTGACAGGTAGAGACTTCTTGGCAGGGCATAGATGTTCCATACACAATAAAAATGGCTCTCAAAGTCAGTTCAGGTTTTGTGTTTGGGAAAAGCCTGCACAAACGAAGCAAGTGCCTTTCTGTAAGGTAGGTGTACAGATATAAGAGGAAAAGCAAAGAAATTCAGAGGCTCTCTGAAGGCCACACAGAAAGTCAAAGGCAGAGCCAGCCAGATTTGAACTCAGAAGTTCCTGGCTTGTGGCCTGGGGTTGAAGCCAGTCATACACAGCTGTACTGAGTTGTGAATAGAATGATGCTTCCCCCACCCCATCATGGATTTATGGGAACAAAGCTGATTTAACCAAAATCGTAGTGTGGGTAAAAAGATGGAATTGTGTAATTCGCCTTTCTCAAAATTTCAAGTGCTAAAACTTCAGTGTTAAAAGTTGGTTCAGCACTTGTGGGTTTCCACTTGCTAAGGAGCATCACTAATGTAGCTGGGTCACAAATCATGACAAATCCTTGTGCAGTGCCTTGAGGTCAGACTAAGGGCTTTCTCTGAGTGTAGAGGAATTCAGGCTTAAAAGCTACTGCTCTGCATGCTACCTTGAGAAATACTAATGACATATAAAGAAAATGCCCTGAAATTTGATTTTCTTTGATGTTTTAAAATAGAAGTGAAAACCTAGAGACATTCTGCCTGAAGTTGACTGTTCATTAAACTGAAATTCACATTCTGTATTTAACACTTGTGGAGTTTTTAATGAGGCTTTAAATATTTTTATTCTTCAGTGCAGTATGAAAGAAGCAAGAACCTGCTGTAGGTTTGATGGCTTGTATTTTGTTCCTCCCTGAAGTAAAATCTTGGAGTAGCTTCTACTGAATATATGGACAGCTCTGGTTATTTCTGGAGTTCCCTTTAGGAAGAAGGTTTTGATCTAAAATATTATTATAGAATGAACATCACCATTATGAATTAATTTTCTGTGCTGTTAAAAATCTTGACAGGGATTTCACAGTAAAACTGACTTCTTTTCCAGCCAAAATGTCGTTAATACCAAGTTCTAGCAGCAAAGAGGAGTTTTTCTTTTTTTTTTCCCCCCCNAAGTATCAAAAGCTTAACAATAAAATAGCTCACTCCTGAGGAGTTAAAGCACTGATGTCTCCTATGTGCAGTGTGCCTATGCCTCATTCTTTGGAAAGAATTGTCTCTGAGTGGTGTGCACTTTGAGGATGCATCTAAAAATTTCATTGGTTGTTAATGAAAATCAGAATAATTAATTTGAGCATTACAGTGGTCTGCTTTTTTACTCACCCTCCTTTTTTATGCATTGTCATGATTTTGCCCCAGCCAGCAACCAAGCACCACACAGCTCGCTCCAAACCAAGCCCCGTGGAAAATCCTTTGAGTTTCCCTTTCAGTTTCAACTGTGAGTGTTTACAAGTCCTAATTGCCTTTGGCTGTGGCTTCAGAAGACATTTAAACTGGGTTTGTCAGGTTTGTTGCATAAGCCTGGACCACTTTAGAGATGGATATTGTTGTGGCAGTTCTTGCTTTATTCACCTATTACAGAGGATAATATATGGTAATTAAACTGTATAGTTCTTCCCAGCATGTCTTCCAGAAATACTGTAACCATCTGGTGATGAGTTGTTGAGTTTGGAGTTGCTACCCAGTCACCACCTGTGACAGTGTTATGGGCTAGATTCTTGCAGTGGTGAGTGGGAGACCCAGCTGACCTTGTTTCATTATGAGCTGTGTTGCCCCCTAATTTAAGTTGGTAGCATAGCTTCAGTGGCTGAATAAAGTCTATCCTACTCTCTTGTTAAAACAAGGTGTTAGTTAAAAGTAAGCTTATGAAGGGCTGGTTTAACAAAGAATGATGTTTCCAGTGAAGCAAATTTTTTTTTTCTTTTATACTCTTTAGAAAGAGCATAAGTAAAAGTTAGTGACTCATGCTTGATGCATACTTCCCCATTTAGGTCAGTCAAGTGTAGGTCACATTTACTGATAACCGTAAGTCCAATTGGCAACTCCAGCTTAGCAGATAGATTTGATTAAAGCTAAAGGTCTGGTCTTTCACCTAAAATTTGGAATTTTAAACACTTATGTATGTGACTGAATTCTGTTTTGCTTCTACTCTAAGATCATGCTAACTTTTCTGCTGTGTAGTGTTAACCATTCTTCCAAGACAGTGGCTTCACAGAAAGACAGATGCTTTGCACTGGCAGTATGCATGGAAGCATCAATAAGCTGACAAATTAGATTTGAGGTTCTAGTGTTTAAAGGGCTTTTCTTTCAGCAGGAAATAGTCTCCCACATCAGCTTACGTATTTTAACCTTCAACTTTATATAGCACAAAGAGTTGACCTGTCTATGCAGAGCTACCTTTCTTAAAGAGGATCAAGAGAAGGTTTAACTGAATAGATTAGAAGTGCAGTGTTTTGTGGAATGGTGAGTATCTTACATTCATGTCATGATCATACACTGGTTTTGCCTAGTGTCTAAAAAAAGGAAACTGCTGTGACACACTCGTGACATTTGTTGTTGGTAGATAGGAAGAGGTAGTTGTTAATTAAAGATAGGAGTCTTCAGATCTTCTGTCAGCAGAGGTCAGGATTATATTCATCACTTGAAAGATGCGGAACTTAGGTGGACCTGTGTGCTAAATACTTTCCTGATTTGGCTGTTTCTGTTAGGACTGATGCTGAAAAAGAGTGCACACTTGTAACCACTCAGAAGTGAAGAATGTCTGTTACTTCTTGAAGATTATAGTCTGTGAGTTTTATGCATTTCTTTGTGTCTCATGACATCACTGAACATGAGAAATGTGTGGTTTTGATGAAGAATAATCTTGCATAATGCAACAAGGCAAAAAGTAGCCTAAAAATGGCAAACACTACTTGGATGGAGAATTTAACAAGACAAATCAACTTAATCTTGGTGGTTTAGAAATACGTTAAATGCTAAAATTTCATTTATATCACTGTAATTTTTATCTCACTTTTTCTCTTGTAACTTAACATTTTTATTTTCTGTCTACCATTTTGGTTCATGCTTATTTATAATCTCTGAGGCGGCAGTTCACTGGTTTCCTCGTTCTGGAGTCTTCTGGATTACACCTTGCTTTAGAATTTCCCTCTTCTGTAACACAAAAAGAGAGTGGCCTGGAAGATTATCCATAGCTGTGTTGTATATGGTATGCAAGTTCCTGTCATCTTAGAATTTTTGTATGTCGAAGCAACTTTCTGACGGGAATTTCCATATTGTGAAGGAATGCAAGCCTTCTGGAATATAGACATTCTAGAGCTGAGTTGGTTTATAAGAGAGATTGCTTCTTTGAAAGTAATGTGTAGTTAGCTTTAAAATGTTTCTGTCTTCTTGAGTATGAATGGACACCATATTTTTGTAAGCAAGATGTGTATTCAGTCCTTATTGATTATTGACGATTTTAAAAAATTTCTTAAGTTATCATAAACTACTGTATTCAAAAGCAGGAGATATTTACATAGGATTGAAGTTAGAAATTGATATGGTACTCTGTCTGTGAATGACCTAAGCTGCAAGTAAAATTCATCACTTAAACTGTAAATTATAATTCCTGAAAAGAGACAAGGAATGAGAACCCTCAGCCAAAATTAAAGAAATCTTGTCTGCTGCACTCAATGCAAATAGGAAGAGCTCTCAGATGACTGACTGCAGGGATTGGGCAAGCACCAATTCCATAGAAATAACAGCATAGTTAAAAGAAATTCTTTCCCTGGTGGGAGACTACCCTTAGTTTAAAAAAATGCCTGAGGATACAGTGAACGCTTAAACTTTCTGATGTCTTTGCTTAAGAAATAAGGAAATGGTTGTTTATTTAGCAATTAGTAAGAGTTGCATGTCTAGACTAGGTGGTTTAATCTATGCTTTATTTCCAGAAGGCATGAAATAAAGTTAACTTAAAAAAAACGCAGCTAGAGAGTCACGCACAGTATCAGGACTATAAAAATGGATGAATCGAAGATAACATATTAGATTAGAGACAGTGAGAGGTGGCAATCATCTCTGCCTATTAATGGACTCTTTTCTAGAACTTCTTTTGTTTCTGCCTCATAACT
>WAAE01017312.1:0-63298 GCA_013400495.1 Nicator chloris
AAGTTCTAATAAACTTTTCACTCAGGGAAGGTGGAGGTTGTTTTAAATATAAGATTTGAGTTTGGTTGGATTTATTCATTTTAGTTATGCAGACTACTTAATCCCTACTGATAGCTATGCATAATAACAGGAGTTATTTTGTTCTTAAATTCTGAATAGGTTGTATAGATACATTAATTTCGTGATTCAAACACCTGGGTAAAGGTGTGGAGTTGGCCCTCTACTCCCCAATGTCCTAAACATTTTAATAACAACCAACAAAAGACATAGCCAGCAGAAAAAATTATGGATTACAAGGCAGTACAATGTCTACAGCAAATATCCTGGATTACAGTTTGTTTCCCTAACCCAGGAATAACGGGGACATGAAAAATTACAACTATTCTTTTCATGTTATTGTACTTCCTTCTGTGACCTGTAAAGCTGGAGATGGGTCTGTTAAGTTATACTTTGACAAGATGAACAGTCTTTATTTTTTAAGTTTGTGTTTATTAAGGTGTGTAAAAGATGTATGTAATTCCTCAGAATCCAATAGTTCTAAATGACAACATTATTATCTTACTTTCTTTACTGGATACTTTGATTCATTTAAATATTACTTCCTACTGAAGTAGCCTGGAACTTAAGCCCAGTTTTATTTGTGTGTTTCTGGTTACTGACTGTTGGTGTTGTTGATTAACCAGCACGAAAAGGACATTCATGAGTAAATTCACAAGTCGCTCCTGTGTCAGTCGATAAACACAGGGAAAGCTGGGACAGGCAGTGCTGAAATGGAAGTCTCTTCAAGGAAATAAAATTGAGATGTATTGTGATGTAGAAAAGATTTAGAAACATACATGGTCTAGAAACCTCACTTTGGATGAGAACACTAAGATTTTTCAGGATATATTCATCTCCTTTCCTTTCCTGTCTCAATTGATTAGATTACTTGATGCAAAGTAAACTTAGGGTGGACTTCGATTAGTATGTGTTCCTGAAATGAGCAACTGTTGGAGCAAACAGCTGTCTTTAGCACATGCTTGAAAGTACTATTTTAAGTCCTTACTTAACTTTATGTATTTAAAAAAAAAAATGCTCACAAACGACAAGATTTCCGGAAACTGATTTCTTTTTCATCTGACACTTGTTCAAATTACTTGCTTTTTCCCTACCCCAAAAACTTGATTATGAAGGAAATTTGATAGGCATTCGACAGCACTGTTTGGATCTTCCTCTGCACTGAGATGCATTTGCTGCCACAGTTTCCTGCTCTAGAAAGAAGAGTCAATTACAGAAGGAAATTAGAAGCTGACATAAAGGTCAGAGAGTAGGTGAACAAGGGAAGGGAAGATCTGCAATTACACAGCTATTGCAATTAAGGTCTGATAGTCCTTCTTCTATGGGTCATAGGAGCTGTGGCAGTTTTGATAAATGTTTTAACTTTTATAACAGATCTATCAAGGATAGGACTGGCAGAGGAAAATGCTCTTTTTACAAAATCACTTACAAGAAATGAGTAAAAAAGTTCCTCCAGCTTCCTTAACCTTATTGAATCTGAGTAATTCTACTTCTACTTTCACCCTCAAAAGTTCTAGTTCTAGCAGCACAAATATTTGCTAAACTACCAGCTAAATCTATATATATTTACTGTCAAATTTGACAGAAGATTTAAAGTTTCATATTTCAGAATAAGTAACCTTTGATTTAGGATGCAAAATCATGAAATATATCACACTAGGTTTCACCTAGGACAGATTTAATGAAGATTAAACCCTATTGAAATTCTAAGCATACTTCATATTCAAAATTCCCATATTTTAAGAGTTTGCTGTGTAAAACATTCTCTGAGTTCAAAACAAAGCATTGCTTTTGCTCTACTTGAAAGTGGGTAAAGTCACATCAAAAGACAAAACTGCTGTGATGGTAAACAAGGCAGAGACTGAAAGCCTAAACAATAAAAAGGAGTTTAAAATAATAGCAGTCTTACACTATTAGGATGGTCATAATAACCCCCTGTATTAACCCCCTAATTTTGCATTCATATTACTACTGAAAGGAACAGGTTGTTCCATCATATAAGGAAATCAGTTAACCAGCAAAAAGTTAGAAAAAGTAAATCCTGTCAAGCCCAGATAAAGCATGGAGTGTATTTTAAGAGCAACTAAGGAAAAGATCCTGACTACAGGGACAGAAAGGGCACAGAGTGGTTGCAATACCATATTTTTTTCCTTAGGCATCAGAAAGCAGAGTCAGAAGAAAAGTTATAAAATGAAACCAGAAAGTCTCTAGAAAACACCAAGGATGAAAAGTAATGGCTGCTTTGAATAACTAGATAAGATTCCTGAACATAGAAACAAAGTACAACCACTCAACTTCCTCCCAAGGAAAACCTTACAGAACAGGAGAAATTGGATCCATAAGTGCATAAACTTGGAGGAGGAACCCAACTGAAATGCTCTGCTGTCTCCAAGAAAAAATGTTTTAGGCAAATAAGAATTTAGGTCAAGTGCAGAGTCAATTGCAGGACTATACTGGTGAAGTCCATTTTCTATACATCTCCTGTGGCTGAAACCAGATCAGAATTCAAGAAACAGCACCTAATAAATAATGTATGACTTTAGGAATAATTCCACCATTCTTAACTTACATTTTTCTTACCGTTCTCCCTTAATGCATTTACATATGTACTGTAAGAAGAAAAAATGAAGAAATAATCCTATAGCCTTACAAGACTATCATCCCAAGTGAGTATGTGTAAAAGTAATCAGGCATAATTGTTTTAGGAAAAAAAAATAGGTATTTGGGTTGGTCATTATTTCCTTCCACTATTTAGTATGTCTTTACATGCTATGACACAAGCAGAACACTTAATTTGCCCCCTTCTGTATGATCTATCTGTACTTTTTCTTGCACGTCTCACACGTGTACAGTGATACAGAAGAAAAATATTTCCTACATAAGAAATATGTTTGACATATAAGAAAAATCTTTCCTTTGACTTATAAGCATTCATAAGATGCACAATTAATACATCAAAGAATAATCTCTCTTGAAAAGTAGTCATTACTTTCAATTATCATTTAGTCATTATAACTAATTATAAGTAAAAGCACACTACAGGTTTTACTTTCAAGAAAACAAACAAGCAACAATGACAACAAAAAGCCCAAACCCAAATAACCAAAAAACGTTAATCTGAGCAAAATGCATCAACAATTCTCAAACGACTCAACAAACTCAAACAAGAGTTGTTCATCTGTTATAATCACTGCTCGTACCTTTGTGGTTGTATTCTGTGATTAAACGGGACTGGAATAAGGTCGCTGTCTTACTAATTGGGTATTGTATGCACCTTCCCTTTTCCTTATGGTCTGATAACCTCTACACTGCACTGTCTTTCCACTGAGCCCCTCTCTGTGCCCATGCCAAGGCTTTCACAGGGGAACACCATGCAATGCTTTACACAGAAATTATGGACCATCCACCAGAACAATCTAGATGCATTGACTCGGCCAAGGAGTCTTGAGACTGATCATTTAAGTTCTGGAAGCTGTTTCAAAATGGCATGATCCTCCACAGAAGAGTGAATGAGATTTTTTTTTTGTATGTTTGCTTATAAAGAATGCTATCCTCTGAAGCAGAATCTCTGATCTGGTTAAACCCAAGTGCCCCAATTCCTTGAAGCAAAGCCTGACAAGTGCATTTTCCCCACACCTTGTGCAGAAGTCAGCAGAAGGCAGCGAGAGTGCTCCTCTTCATGAGCGGTTCCCATTCCAAATTCCAATGCACGGAAGAGCTAAAAAGCACTTTACAGCTCATTCAGAAGTTCAGCTGTCAAGTCTGTGGAGACTCTTCCTTATTATAACATCTTGGTGTTTTTCTTCTTTGACAGGCAGCACACAGTTTGTAAAAGCCTTCTCTCTCTCTTGCCATCAGTCTAGCATGTCTGTCCCTAGAGTCCTCTCCCCTCAGGAAGATGGCAACATCCTGCTAAAGCCCTCAGAGCACATCAGAGGAGGGGAGATGAAAGACACCAAGTGAGTGATAAAGCCAGGGGCAGGAGGAGGGCACCTTCTGTCAGCACAGCCCAGGGAGTGCTCCAGTAAGAGCTCAAACTGGGCAGGAACACAAAAAACAAACCTCATTTCACACAGACTCATGGAGATACTAAGAGCTGCAAACACCTCATAGGCGGTATTTGCTGTAAAAATTAAACTGAGCTCAAGGGGACAGATGAGAATTGGACCAAACATCATTTGTGACCCAAAATCTGAGATAAAAGCAAAAACACAGGGCAGAATATTTCTTCACAGAACTGCCCCTGTCCCCAGCACACACACAGACACATGCAAAGACATCTGAGTTATGCAATGAAGAATTAGAGGGGAGTTTCAGAACCAGATTAGCAAGATCATATCCCACACTGCTGCTGTAGACAGATGTACTCACTGTAACGGGAATGTGGAGGCATGAGAGAAAGTGCTACAAAGGCACAGCTGAAATCACATCTACTGAATATGTCAGATGTCCTGTGGGGGTCAGTCAGATATTTTTCCTTCTGTGTTGGAAGAAAACAATTTCTGCACAAAGTCCTAGTCCTACATTTTACTATTCATCTTGATCATGATACCTCAGCCCCCAATCTTGTCAACAAGGTATTAAACACAGCATCTTTTCTACACCAGAAGATTACAGATTAACTAGGTACCAAGTACTTTCTGCAGTTCCCTAGCATCTACATCAACATTGTGCAACCTGTGATTAAATAGATAGGTCCTCATTTTAGATGTATCCTTTTCCAAGAGTTAACTCTGAAAAGAAGTTCTTAAGTACTACGTAGTGAGGAGAAATAAGCATTTAAATAAAAAGCCCTTTGCCTAATGATGGGTTAGTATTCAGAGACAAACACGGAGCATCATAGTCCTGAGCAGTGAACTTTTCCACTCCATCACTCTCTTTCAAACTCCCCCAGCCCCTGACTTGTATTTAACTTCAACTTTGAAGTATGATCATCTTATTTCAAACTTTAAAGCACCGGTCCTGTGCAATTAGAAGTGGTTAAACAGAGTTGATTTCTTTGCTGGCTCAGGACCAGAGAGTCACTTCTCATCCCAGCTGAGTACAGACTAGCACAGTTTCTTCAGCTCTGTAATTTCAATTAAGATTTATAGATATTAGTGAGAATAGGAATAGGATGAGGGGACAAAAGTACTCAAACTACTTTGGGAGCCCCTTAACCAAGCTCTAAATATACCCAGGCTCGCATAGAAGCATTTAATTTACTGCTTAAATGAATTTCCACATATGGTGCTAAATTCTGATTAAAAAAAGGCTTCCAGAGAGGAAGGACCGGAGATGCTTTATGCTCTGTGCATTCTGCAGAGGTGGGAAACCTGCTGAGGTCTGTCCAAAGCACTTAGCCTTACCAGGAATCTAGCTGCTTTGTACAGTGATATTGACTGTACTCCAGTTTTAGATGGGAGTGGGATACACTTTCCTCAAAAGTTTGAAATTTCAATCACTAGAAAACATGGGCTTGATCACGACTACGGTGCAGAAACAACAAAATTTTCCATGAATAATACAGGAGTAGACTTCTATACTGAATGAACAAACTCAGAAGTGAAGAAGAATTGTGAGGCAAAAATATTTTGTTCTTTGGTTAGAAGTAATATCTTTGTGCATCCAAGTGTTCACAGTGGGGGAGCACAGCAGAATAGACAGGTGCAGTTGAGACAACTGTAATATTTGATTAATGCTGCAATTCCAAAATGAATGAAACAATAAAAAGTATTAAATTAATTTCAGTGGATGAGGAGCCAGCAAAAATAAAGTACAAACACAGTTTTATGAATACTGGCAGGAACCCATCACTTCTACATTTCCAGCTACTCATGGATGTGATAGCACAAATCTGTGATGAGGCCTATCCCAAATAAATGTTATGAAGCTTATCCTGCATTAAAAAAATTAAAAAGAAAAAAAAATCCTTCTGAAAAGAAGGAGCATAAGGAGACATGCACATTCTTGGGAGTAACATCTCACATGCCATGAAAATATGAAAGCAGACAAGACATTGTGGTCAATGAGTAAGTGTTACACAAAGGAAAAGGAGGAGAGTGAAAGCATGAGAAATGTGAGCACTACAGCAACCATGTTCTGCCGTAGCAGGGGAATAAAAGAGGAATGATGTTACATGTCTAACTGCACCTTGGACCCACTGAGTCTGTCTCGAGCACACCCACCAGGTGTGCCACAGCCAGAGCTTCTGTGCCTCCCTTGCCTGACAGCACGGTCCTGCTGCTTTGGTCAAATGTTAAGATCTGGCCAGCAAGATGATACATGCACCATAATTAAACCTTTCTGTGGGAACCTGTAATGTTACCTGAGCAAAACTTCAGCTTCCATCATTTATTCAATGATCAAAAGGATCCTCAACTTCTGGATGTTAGTTTAACACAAAGGATCTTTATACAAAATTATGTACAGAAACTCAGTCTAATGATAATTTGGATAAGATCTCCTGACTTCCATCTTTGGGTTGAGTCAGACAGAGGCTTCCTGATCTTGTATTTCTTTATCAGCTCCAATTGCTCATAACCTGTTCTCTTACCCTCTTTCTTAAGTCACCATTTTTAGTCACCAGGATCCCTCCAGTCTGGGGTTTGCTGTAGAAATTAGGCAAAGTCAGGAAAGGATGTTCTAAATTAATACCTCTCCCATTGTTTTCTAGAGCCTTGCTATCCCTTTCCTTGTGATTTTCTACCATAAGACCTGTCTGCCAACCACATGGGAGTGAGATAAACATGGGCCTTTTTAAGTGTATATAACTCAATTTCCCTGTAGAATTCAAAAAGTATGGACAGTAACACATCAAACCTGCAGGCAGCAGGGCGGAGTGTAGGTTTTTGAATACTCTGAAGGAAACAAGGATTTAAACTTGCAAATGTTAAACATATCAAAATTCTCTTCCCTACAATGTTGTTAGAACCCATCCACCTTAGATGCATTTGCTTGAGGAGCGAGATGTTACTTTGTCAAGCTTAACAAAACTCTGCACTTTCCCAGCTGGGGCTCTTAAAAGCAAGCATTAAATGGATTTTGGCATGTAGAGTTTTATGAAGAGTGGCTCTCTTTGCAATCCCATTTAGCACACATCAGTTGTTCTGAATGCCACTGGGATTATACTGATTTCCAGAAGTGTTTCAATAGGAACTGTATGATTTTCTACAGCAGAGTAACTGAAGGAAAAATGCAATTTTTTTTGGTGTGAAGGAACCACACCAAACAAAACCAAAACAACAACAATAACAATTGAAGTTATTCACAAGAACATGAAGAGCAAAGAAATATGAAGATATAGAAAAAGTTACAAATAAATAAATGCCAGAGAAAATACCACTCACTGTGACATTTGCTGACGTCCAAATCTTGCAACTTATATGGGAAAACCAAAGGCACTCCTTTTCCACTCGCAAGTTGTGGTCAGCTGTTAGCCCTCTGGAGATACTGTGACTGTAAACAAATGAAGTACTCAAAGAAAAAGCAACGAATCTGTGCAAATTTTGCAAATTTTGCAAATTTTTGCAAATTTTTGCAAATTTCTTGGTGAAGGAAATTATCACTTAAGACGACTAGCTACAGACAACTGCTTTAGAACAGGAAAGACCAAGACAACAAAAAGTCTTTTCAAAAAAATAAAGGAACAGCACAAATACTTCTGTACTAACATCTGAAACAGTATAACCCAGTAAAAAGGCTGGTCTTCAAACAGGAGAGCAACAGGGCCACTGGGGTAGCTGCTAGCATCTACTATCTATTTTTCATGCTGGAAACAGAATTAATCAGAGTGAAAATCTGTGCAAACTGGAAATAGACCTTGTATCAGTACCATTCAGGAGAAGCATTTAACCAGAAACTTATGGCTGAACTAAAGAAAAATACTTTTTATAAAAGCCAACCATTGGGAACAAGATGAACTCCCTTCTCTGTTTAGAGGCTTCAAAGAGCATGAAATGGATGCTCTTTTATAGAGTGAAATATGGAGCAGCGACCAGTGCTGTTCAAGGAAAAACATTTATTGATTAGCTGCTACTTTTTGTACATGATTCAAGCTTTTGGTTTACCTAGCTCAGTATCCTATAGCTGAGACAGAGCAACATCAAACACCGAAGAAAGGAGATCAAAAAAAGATAAAAACAGTAACCAGATATAAGATTGTCCATCCCTGATGCAAGTCTCAGCCTACTCCCTCATAATCAAATACAGGTTTAGACTGCTACCAGCCACAGTGTCTCAGTGGTTGACCATGAGCAATGAAAGCAGCAGAAACATAAGCAAGAATCAAAGTCCTCTGCCTTTGCTCTACTTTTCCCAAATCCTCTATTTTCTTTTTAATTACAGAGCATTATGGATACAGCAATAAAATGGCCAGCTCAATAGGTTATACAGGTTTCCTTCTTTCCTTGAACCAGTATTTTTAATTTAGGCTCCTGTAAGAAATCCTAATAGTAGGTCACAGATCAGAGAGTTATCAAGCAAACAAAGAGCTCTAAAGAAAATAATTTATAGCACAGCTATTATTACAGTTGTGTAAGTTCAAGTTCTGCAGAAAACTGAAAATGTCATCAGCATTTTCCACATCAATCATGTAAGGGCCATCCTTGCAAACTTTTACTCATTTTAATCACAATCTTCTTACAACAAATCATAGTTTCTCTCTTCTTAACCATAAAAATGCAACAGGTAGCACCATAGCTTAGACATCATTCTGATTATATGATTAACTCTGCCAAGCTATTTATAATGGAATACTTGTTATACAAGTCACACCACCTGAAGAGAGCCAGCAGAATGGTTGAGATTATTTATGGCATTTACTCCATATTTTGTCAGTCTGACATTCTCTCCAATTATCCATCCAGTCTCCTTTGATTCAACGTTAACTGAAATTAGACCAAAAACACCAAACATCCACCTTTTCTAAAACTATTTTTAGATTTTGATTCAACAGCAAAAATTTTCAAATTTTCTCATTAAGTGGAGGGAGACAAGGGGAGGAAAGGGTGTGTGTGCTGGGTTTTTGTTTGTTGGTTAGTTTAGAGGTTTTTTGGGAATACAGTGGCAGCAAAAAGTAAATAAGTAAAATACTAAGTAAAATACTTCTATATCATTTTGGCTTTAATTTTGATTGTAAACTTCTACTGAGATGTGCTTGCTATCTGTCCTTTCTTATCGCTCCCTATCAAAATGACAGAGGCCTATCTTTTGCAAATAGGTGGAAGTGATGGATGCTGTGAACTGTGGGGCAGTTTTGCTGTAGTACAAAATTTGGAGTTTTCTTGCTTTCCTTGATATCCAAAGAGAGAAACTGCAATTTACCGAGGAGTTGAAATTGTATTAGAAATAACATTAGCTGATCAGCAGAAATCTATCTGATGTTGCAAAATTGCAAAACCTCTTTCAAATGCTTTCAAAGTGGGGAAAGAAGATAAAATATCTGAAGACAGAAGCAATAGTAACCAAAAGGAGAGTAATTCAAATAGATCATAGACTGCTTGAAGGATGAATACATTGGCCAGAACCGGTCCACTAGGGCAGATCCATTCTAATAAGGGTTAACAAATGGGGCAGAGAGGAGGGAGAGAGCCTGGAAGGAAAGCTCAGCACTGACATGAAAAATCTGCTGTTGGAGAGAAGGTATTTGAAGGGTTAGGTGTACAGTGAAACTCTGATTAATGAGCACGAACAGTTGTGGAGAAACTCCAGCATCTAGCCTAACTGTGATCAGGTCCTTAGTCCCAAGGAGGCACAGTATGTCCTAGAACCATTTAGTAAATCATACTCACTTGACTCATAAAAAAGAGAATGAAAAAATTATTAAAAAAAAAATTTGCCATCCACCTACCAGTTGTTTTCTGTGATAGACTCCTCTACTGAGGGGACAGCCAGGGTCTGTGCTACTACAGAGCATCCACCATCTCTGAATATTCATATAGTACTTTACATGGCACCAATTCACCCTGGTGGTCCATGTCAGGCTTTCCAAGTATCTCATTTAGATGTATAAGGGTTTTGCCTCAAAAGGGAGGGAGAATTAAAATGAAATAGTGAATGAATGAATGAATAAATAAAGTTCCTGGCAGATTAAAGGTTCCGCAGGATTTCTGAAAAGTAGCTCTGCTGAAAAATTTCCTTTTCTTGTCTACATATTGCCTGTATGCCACTCTCAAGACAGATTTTATTGGCAGTGTATAGAAATGCACATACTGATGCATATGCCAAGGCATTTCCTATTTCAGGCCTTAGATGTTAGAGATGCTATAGCAAGGTAAAAAAAAAATTCTGGAAGATTTAATTCAAGTACTACCTGTGCCACAGTCAATGCACTGCAACAGATGTATCTTCTATTTTTTATTCCTCAGTTTGTCCATCAACTAATTAAAATGAAAACCAAATAATCTCTTACCAACCTTGCAAAATAGGAAAAATATACACTAACATTTCCAAGCTGAACATGATTCTCTGAGGACACAGGCTTAGCTTTTAGACGTATTTTCTTTGTTTAGTGACTATTAGGCTTATTGATTTTAGTGCACTGATTGTAGCGATTTTTAGGCTTATTCATTTTAGGCTACCACTGGCTTCTATTGTGATACCAATTCAGAGCCAATACCTCTAAGGGAGGTAAATTAAAGTGAGTTCTTTTTCACCCTAAATCAACATGGCTGTTTGCTTTCAGGCAATGGAGTGACACTGGTGTGCCACCCCTGTTGCTTTTACTAGCAAAAAAAAGTGTCTTTTCAGAGTACCAGAGTTTTAAAGTTTCTTCTAAATCTCTAGTGCATTGATGGCAATATCTGTTTTCCACAGAAGGACTATTGGAAATTAACTTTGGACAACCTGTGGATTTCACTCCGCTAGATAAATGCACTTGAACAGGTAATCACTTCATCTACTTTGAGCTTTTAACATAAACAAAAATTAGATGAAACTAGGAGAAAACCTCATAGCTGCTCAACCAATGTGGACATATCTTTAGAGGGTCTAAATCTAGGGCAGTATGCCTTTGTAACAGGTGGAAGCCAGAGAAAAGGTTCAGCTTGAACATTCAAAGAAACAGCAGGACAATGAACCTTCTTTTACTTCTAAACTGAGCACATTTTTTGAGGAATAAGAGACATGGAAACTTTAAAGCCCTTCTAGCTTCTTTTCAGAGCACAGCCAAACTTTGAAGTTTCCTCCAGAGAACCTATACCCAGAAAATATGATGTGGCCTGGGGTGGCAAGTCACCTGCCTTGACACTGTGGGATTATTCTGCGACTGTCACAACAGGTCTCTTGCTGACACAGCTCTGCTTTTCTGAGGAATATTTAAGGCAGCCCCACAACAGTGGTAGGCACTGTTGCTGCCCCATTTGTAGCCCCACCCTGAGCACCAGCAGGAGAAGAAAACCTGATTGATTCTCCAAGACCCTCTTTGGAACTTCATCATACAATCTGTCTTTGCAGGGAAGCAAAAAGTGTGGAGAAAAGGAGAACCCCCAGACCGCAAACCTCACAGATCTTCCTGCCTGCCCCTCCTCACCAAATTCCACACTAGCTACTATTAAAATTTTGACTTCTCAATGAAATCATTGAACAGTTTGGGTTGGAACAAACCTTAAAGATCATTTCATTCCAAGCCCTCTGCCATGGGCTTTGTTGATTCCTAGATGCTGTAATCTCGTAACACTGTCTCCTGATAAAAACTCCTTCCAGCTGTGGTCTTCCAGCTGTCCTTCTCTGTGCCCAGATCCTGCATCCACCTGGAGCACTGCTGAGTCCTCCCTGCCTCTCCTCCAGCCAGGCTCAGCACCCCACTCTCCAGCTGCCCTTGGGATGGCAAAATGCTATCTTAGTTGCTGACCCTACTGAAAAGCTTTGTGCCGACTCTGGCTTCATCCTCTCTACATTTCTTCTTTAAAAATTAAATGTGTTTCTTTAACTAAGTCTCTTTAGGTTAAAGGACAGCTGCAGAAGGCAATGCATTTTTAATGAAGGATAGAAAATTGACAGAATTGATAGAAAATCTGAAAATACAGCAAGTTGTAATATTTTACTTTTTTTCTCACAGAAACACTAACATAGTTGGTTTAACATCTATGTAATCATTGATACACCAAGTAGAAAGAATTATACCTCAGAGAAAAAAACATGGAAAATTTGACTAATTAAATTAGTGTAGGTTTACAAATCTTTCTTTCCACACTATTTGTATGAAAGGAAGAGAAGACAAAGATACAGAGAAACCTGCATTTTATGGAAGAGCAAATGGAATATGGAAGAGCAGAAGTCCCTAGACTGTAGTTGTCCTCAAGCCAGTTCTTTACATCTTTGTAGATAAGTATAGCCTCCTGGATTTCAGTAGAGACAACATGTACTTGCATCAGCTGCAGGTCTGGTCCCTGACTTCTGTGCTAAGCCAGATTCCCTTCACAATTGTACCAGCACAACTTTTAACTTTATTGGAAACTCATTTTTGTAGCCAAGCATACTAGTGGTCCTACTGAATTTATTTTTCCACTGTGAGGAAAATATTTTTATTTATTCCCTCAGGTCTTTTTCCAAAGCTATTTTGTTTTCACTGTTCTTTTTTTCCCCAGTTATCTAGCTAGAACATGAGGTTCCAAATGTAACTTGGCTCCACTTCATAGGTGCATGGTGAGTCTTTGTTTGTTTCCAAGGGTTTTGGAACGGAACTAAAGTGCTTTGTCCGGCTGTCACCTTTACCTGTCAGCAATCACCTGCTCACCTTTGACTATATTGAAACAACCATAAGTTGTGTCTTATTTTAAACACAGAAAGAAACAATACATGAGAGAAACACAAGTTACGAGGCTGCTGCCTGTCCTCCTGGGCCAAGCAGAGTGCACTCCCATTTGATAGATACACAGATGCAGCTAACGGGGGGTTGGTCTTCGAACTCAAAAGCTGATCACAGTTAGGTCTGCCACACAATACAGCTCCACAGTTATCCTCCTGCTAGGAGGAAGCTCAGCCTAGTTACAAGACAGTGCAAGACTTTGATGGAGACACCTATGGGGACCGCTGATACTAATTTATTGCCTTCCTTATGGACTAAGTAAGGCTTGGCGATTCACTTGCGTAGAAGATAGATTTGCTATTCATTATAAATAAATATTTAAGGGAGCAAAACATTTCCTTTCAAGTTCTCCCATCTCCTCCCTGAGGGGCCCATGCACAGACAGGTTTTCCCTGCAGAAGGCATGCCCCAGCAGTGAGTGGTTATGTTCTCAGTGATTAACCAGATTTGCAATAGAGGAGGAGTTAGGATGAACGGCTGCTTTCCTGCCACCGTCACTCAATCATCTGGAAATCTAATTTGTATCTTATTTGGCAGGGAAGCAGCCATCTGCTCCAAGGATATGCTCCAAGGGCAGTTGCCAAATACAGAACAGGCTTTCCGCCATGGGGAAAACTAATTGCCTTTATTGGACTAATACAGGTTGAAAGCTAATGATATAGGATGTTTCACCACAAAAGAAATAAAAGTATGGGGGTTTTTTAAATACAGTTTCCATTAACTTCCATAAAAGCTGACCCTTCCAAAGGAGCAACATCCATTCACGTGGGTTTGTGACTCAGAGTTATATGGGCCAGAGCAGCAAATGAGAAGGTTGTCAGTCCCACGGGACTATTTCTGCCCTATAAAAAGTAACATGTGTGTGCAGATGGACCCTGCTTAATCTGCAGCCATGATGCCAATGGAAATGGATTAGCTGCACACAGAACAAGCAGCTTGAAAACATCACATCCCATGAGAGCATTATGTAGTCTACGTCACCTATCACATTCTTTCAGGATTTCCAGTTTCAACCAGATCAGAGAGGAAAATATTCTTGGCATTGCAAGGCCATTTTTTGAGATTTTTAAAGTGGGTGATACTAGACCTTTAAAAAGGAGAGGAAAAGTGCTGGGTGGTGAGGGAAACTTCTCTAAATTAGTCTACACATATTATGACATGCATTGAGCATCCAAAACTTAAGCAATTATTCTAATAAATTCTCTCAAACTCTCCTTTACAATTCCTCCAGGTTTTGAAAATGTTCTTGGTAAGTTTGATCAGAACTGATACATTTCCAGAAATTTCTAGTTCTGATAAATGGAATATTTTTTCAAGGAAACTGCATGGAGAAGCAGGAGAAGGGAAAGGATACAGGGGAAATAGCCAGTTTAAATGACAACGAAAACAATTCTGTCTGTTTATGTTTAGGGAAGATACCCATGAGGCCACTTGCCACTGCTTTTTCTGCAAATGCTGCTTCATTGCTTACATGTCCTCAGCCTTCTCCTCACTGCTTTTTCCAAACACAGCAACCACTGCCCTCATGACTCAGGAGCTGTTGAGAGATAATCAATCTAACAATCAGGAGAACTCAAAAGATATTTTCTGCATTTGCTCGGGTGTGACTGATGCACCTTGGAATAAGCAGGGACCAGATTACAGACTAAACTGTTTACAAAACACCCTCCTCTCTGACCATTCCTCCCAAATTAATACTGCCCAAAGATCTGGGTAGGCAGTTCTAGGATCTGCCTTCTTTTACTCATCCATGGCTAGAACTACAACAGTTATTTGTGGTACACTTGCAAAATATACAGGCAACTTGTAGACAGAGAAACAGACACAAAGATAAAAAGGATACCATTCATTTCACGTTTAGCCTGGATTTTAAAAGAGACCAGGGATGTCACTCATGACAAATCTAATCCCAGCCATTTCTGTCCAGAAAAAGCAAAACAGGGTGTGATCTTTTGCCTGTTCAAGCCCTAAAACCAGCAGGTTTTCTGCATTGCTGACCTGGAGTAAGTTTGAAGCTTACAAATAGAGGAATCTTCCTGTATATCTTTCCCCTAATTCCCTCAAAGATTCAGATGCACCACATGACAGGAGGGCTACTAAGCCTCACACCTCTGACTACAAGTTTTAGAAATATGGGCACATGTTCTCTTGGTATGATTCCATCCTGACACAGTCTGTGCTCATTGACCATCTTTGGTTCTTCACTGACAAGGGAGGATAACTCAATGTTATCTGACAACATAGTGTATCTGCACATGATATTTTTGTTTACTGAAATAGTGAAAGGAAAGGTGTGGGAAGGAAGGGGAAAGCGTAATGGGGGAAAGGAGAGAAAATCCTGAAGTGGTCAAAATCCCCACAAAATTATTTGCCAGGAGTAGGTTTGTGTAAATGGACAGAAGGGAAGGAATAATATTAGTGGGAGTTAAACCAACATGCTGTGCAATTCCAAGCATGAAAACAAAAATCACAACCACAAAAAGGGTTCCTGCTCTCCATTTTAAGATGCCTTTACCCCATTAACAACAATAGCTGAGTGTGTATCCTGCTCATGCCCATATGAAGCATACAAAGACGTATGGAAGGGTTCACTTTGCTGTTATGATGACATCAAGTTGTCATCATTGGCTGTGATTTGAATATGAGCCTTTTGCAGAAGGCAAATTTCTGCTCAGAGGAGATCGAGGTAGCAATAGGAAGGCCACACATTGTCTAGCAGCAGCACAAAGTTGCTGGTATTAATGGGAAACATGATACCAGAGAGGATGGAAAGGCTATAAAGGTCTAAGAAATCTTAAGGATGTCAGATGGCTGTTTATACCAGTAAGTCTTGGAAATGTGCATTGAGGCTGATGGGCTTTTCTCTTGTGCTGGAGGTTTTTCCCAATGGCAATGACACCAGAACCTCATGGAGGATACTTTTGTTTTAACAAGTCACTGACAGGTAAGGACATGCACTCCAGAAACACAGGACAGAAAAGCTAGGAAAAGAGCTCACCAGAAGTTGTGAAGGGAGGAATAAAACAATAGTTCCAAAGATGAAAAGAAAGCAGGGAACAGCATTCTGCAGGTAAATGTTTTTTCTGTATGCACACTTAGCATATCCACATACACCAATATTTTTTTTTCTACTGGTTTCTGCCATTACAATGATCTTTTCCTTGTACATATTTATTACTGTTAGGTTAATTTCATCTCAATGTCCTTCAGTGGAGGAGGACATTGCAACTACAGCATGAAGCAATTACTTTCTTAAATAACTTCCCAGTCTTGCAAGTCACATGGCAAAAAATCATGGGCAAGGCTCCCTTAAATGATCACTGTGTTTAATTTAAGTTTTTTATTTGTAGCCCACATTTTTCTTCTTCAGGATGTCATATTGTCTACTGTTATGTTAAATAGTTTACATTAAATTAAAAAAAA
This sequence comes from Nicator chloris, assembly GCA_013400495.1. Lineage (NCBI taxonomy): Eukaryota > Metazoa > Chordata > Aves > Passeriformes > Pycnonotidae > Nicator > Nicator chloris. The sequence continues at coordinate 16,268 of WAAE01017312.1, forward strand.
AAAACCAAAAAAACCCAAAAAAATACAAGATTATTAAACACTTCCACAACTCAATTAAAAATGTAAAAACTCTATTAATTTATACTGTTAAAATAGCATGATAAAGCAACACTAAAATTTATGAGAAATTCTACTGTTCATGACACGTAGATAAATTCCCAAACCCAAAACTTAGGGTTCTCATTCCTCTATTTTTTTTCTTGGAAATCTGCTTTCTATTATTCATCTTCACAAGGCTTTTTATCCCACTCTTTCTAGATTTTAGCCTCCAAATGAATTAATTTGTGTTACGCGTGTGTTCTGTTTAAACAAAGGTGTAGAGTCACCAAGGTAACAATAAGCATTTCATACACACTTACTCCTGTTTTTCTTATCTGCTCAGGTCCTTTGGTGGGGGCTAAAGTGTGGGATGTAGTTCCTATTCTTGTTTCCCCTTGTGGTGCTACATGTACTTAAACCCTAAAACCTCAGGGCAGTTTACTCTCTTTGCCATGGCTCTGCAAGACTCAATGGGTGGTTCTTGAAAAACTCAGTGTAGGATCAGGGATCAAATTATAAATCCCTTTGAGTAACTATCTGGAAGTGTCTGTGAAATGCCATATGTCTTCTGTAGCACTCATGATAAAAATAAAACCACTGCTCAGAGGAGGAAAGGCAAGTATCAGCTATCTCTCTGAAGCAGCTGATATCTCAGACTCAAAAAAGGTTAAGTAAGGATACAGGTTAAAAAAAAAACAACAAACAGTAAATGTCACAGCGGTATTTCCTGGAAGAGTCATGTAAATGTTATTTATTGTGCCACATACATTTCAAAAGCAGATGTCTTCCACAATCTATTTCACTCAGCTACATCAAATCAAAATAGTTGCAGTTTCAGCCTTTGAGGCAGTATTACCATTCACAGCTCTCTGTAGGGCCAGTTCATCCCAGCATGAGAAGAGCAATTCAGCCTCTTCCTCTGTGCTGCCCTTCAGCCTCCCCTGGGCTATACTGCCCAGACTATGGCAGTGTGGCTGTTTGGGGCACTTCTATGGGACATCCTGACCAAGGCATAGACTTCTCTAAAACGTTTGTCACCCTAGGCTCTTCAGTCAGAGATACTCGGCCTTGCTCTGCTTTGTCCTTCAGCATTTCCATCTCTGCTTTGCACGTAGGCAAGCTTTGGAGAGTTTGGGGTTTGGTTTGGCATTGTATTTGGGCTTAAGTCGCAAGGTTTTGGAAACAGGGGAGCTACAGGAGTAGCTTCTGTGAGAAGCTGCCAGAAGCTTCCCCTGTCAAACAGAGCCAACACCAGCTGGCTCCAAGGGGGACCTGCTGCTGTCCAGGGCCAAGCCCATCAGTGACAGCAGTAGCACCTCTGGGATAAAATATTTAAGGGAAAAAAACATTATTGTGCAGAACCAAATTGCAGCCAGAGAGGAGAGAAGTGAGAATGCGTGAAATGAACAGCCCTGCAGACACCAAGGTTCATGGAAAAGGTGGAAGGAGCAGAGATTCCCCTGCAGCCCGTGGTGCAGACCNCTGGTGGGGCAAAGGTGAAAAATCAGAAATAAGATTAAGAATGGGAAGAAGGGAGGGGTGGGGGAAAGGCATGTTTAAGATTTGGGTTTGCTTCTCATTATCCTATTCTGATTTGACTGGTAATAAATTCAATTAAATTCCTGAAGTCGAGTCAATTTTGCCAGTGATGGTAACTGCTGAGTGATCTCTCCCTACCCTTGTCTCAACCCACAAGCCTCTTGTTATATTTTCTCTCCCCTGCCCAGATGGGCATGGGTGTGATAGAGGGGCTTTGGTGGGCACCTGGCATCCAGCCAGGGCCACCCCACCACAGATATCACATGTAGAAACTTCTAAAAACAACATGAAAGTTTAAATAGAAGTGTTTTGTTTATCTGACAAAGATTTGACAGACAACTACCAGATTAAATTTTTGCTTTGTGGTTCCTTTTAGCCCCTACCACTTACGTAATTATATATTTAGACTTTGTAGATCTCAGAAACTGACCACTTTTACAGGCCCCCGAGGTTATGAGGGCTAGGTTTGAGTGACAGAGCAGGCTGAAAATTTTTTCAGGAAAAAAATATTTCTTCAGGGAAATTTTCTGCAGGAACATTTTGAAAGGTACACAGAGCTACAACTTTCCGTCAGTAAAGCCTAAACAAAAAAAATTGAGCCAACATCATACAAAGCATAAAGACTTTGATTTTTTTTTCAAATAAGATCAGCTATTCAGTTATGGAGGAGTTCAAAATTAATTTACATTTGTTTGAACACGCTGCCTCAGTGACAGATGACCTTAGCCATCTTAGGGTCCTGTTTCTTCTCTGCCCAGAAACCTTGCACAACATCTCCTATTCCACTCCCCTTCCAAGCAAGTACAAGATAAAAGGGAGATGCCACAGTTACAGGGCATCCCTTTGGAGGCACTGTCTAACTACTGAGACCAAACTTTAGAGCTGAGAGAGCTCAATCAGCTGAATACCAAACCCTTGATATTTTACATTTACACTTCAAGTTGGTCCAGGAGTTAAAAAGTAAAAACAAACACCTAAAACTAGTCTCTCACCAAGAGTGCAACTTAATTTACAAATAGTCCTGTTACAGTAATGATGAAGGTACAGGATCTCACTTGGCAGAACATGTTACTGCCCTATGTACTGTTAATACATTCATACATTACAGCCCCTCAACCTCTGATGTTTGCCTTTTGTCTGAAATCCAGTTGGTACATACATCTAAAACCCATTAAGCTTTGAAATTGAATTCAGACAGCACCACCAATAATAAGAAGTTCGTTTGTCCAGAGCTAAGAAGCTTCAAGATTTGTTGCATTTGCAAGAACTGAACTGCACACCACTCAATAACCTCTTAATCTGAATTAAGTTCCTCCTGGCCAGTGTCAGCACTCAGGCAGGTGCTGCTGCAGCACCAGAGAGCACCACTGCACAGGGATCTGTAGGGTTTTCTGTACCACATTAACAGAGCTGCTTTGATCTACTAAGTTGAGAAAGAGCCGAGTAGGTCTGGTGTCCTCTATCGCACATTCTCAAGGATTAGATCCTTGTTGCCTTTCCCCACACCTTTCCTATTTCTTAAATACAATAGCAACCCACACAGAGTGCAATCAAGTCCCAGTACAGCAAGGCATACAACTATATCTTATTAAATGCATGCAGCACTGGATACAAAGTGTCCTTCAATCTGATTAGGCTGTTTTTCAGTCTTTGCCCTGCAAATGCCTCCTCTCTATCTTTACATTTTTCTCTTCAGCTTTGCTCGAGCCTGTTAGTTTACACTACGATTTCCAAAACATAAAATATATGATGAATTTAGCTCTAGGGAAAGATTAATGGCTTCAGAGACTCAACTCCTCTGTTTAGAGTCTGAGTTACACAACCACATAACACCCACACACAGAGCTTCTCATACGCACATCGGTGCTCCTGTTGGAGAGGGCAAAAGGAGACAAGAAGAGAACAAAAGTTGTTTCTACAGGCAGTTCAGTCCTTTAGCACAGGGTGTTGGATTTGAGATGTCTGGGTTTTAGGGAGGTTTTTGTAACGTAGGCACCACTGCAGCCCTAGTCAGGCTCAAGTTATTCAATCAATTCACAGACACCACAGAGTTTCCACCACAAGGCAATATAGATTATGCTTAAGAGTACAGGTATGCATCACGCTAATAGAGCACATCCATTGATAGATAATGCTGTCAGGAACAGCTTATTTCTGTTCAGTCAGAAGGGCGCTGACTGCAGAACATCATTGGTCTTATTGAAATATCAAAGAAAATTTCCCACCCCTCCCAAAACCTGGTTAATTCCCTCTAGTTCTCGCTTTCATTTTATTAATGAAATTAATTAATTTCTATTTCTTAAGTGCTAAAAGGTCTTATTTAATTTCACAATCCTGCACATAATGTGCATAGTTAGAAGCTGAATATGTGATTTTTAGATGAGTGAGAAGTGGCAACAGAATCCCTCTGAACATCTTTTCTTGCTTGACCTCCAAGTTAGCTGCATGTTTCACATCAAGAGCCATGGTAGCACAAGGAGAGATGTGTCTCCAGATGTCTCAAAGCTTATTCCTCACAATCATTGATCTGGCATGCTGTTAGGGAGGACTTAGGGATGTCCTTGCATGTCACTCAGGTGGTTTGTCACCACAAGCAGGCTAACTTAGGTCTTCCAATATGTGAGCATTCTGGAATTTGCACCTCCATGCTGTGCCCAGCCTGTGTAAAGTGAACACAGCCAAAGGTTTAAATCAGTGATTTGTACTGAGCATTGTATTGCTCCTTCATGCAAAAGAAATTTTTCAAATGCCTTTCAAGGAACACTTGTTTTCCAGGAACACCAAGGTATTTAATCATCAATTAAGAGAGAGAAAAATATCAAGAAGAGTGTACTTTTGAGTCTGTAACTGGAACAAAGAGAGGGCTGTAACAGTAGCATTGGAAAGGCAAAATATGGCCTTGTCTTTAGATTCTCCTTGCAAGGTGAAAGTGTTTAGATGATCTTATGAAGCAGTGAAATTCTATAGATCTGCTGCTGACTGGTTTCACAAAACTCAGATTTGAATAAATTTGTTCGGGCTGAAGAAATTATCCTCATTATATCACATGCTAAAGTCAAGATCCACAGTACAGAAATGAGAAGTTGAGTAGATGTGGATCTACAACCCTGCTCAACTCCATTTTTCGTAAGAAGTTCCACAGAAGAAAGATTAAACTCCACTGAAGAAAGATTTTCTGTTGTACAGGATCTCTCCCATCATTAACAGAATGGGCCAAAAGGGTATCAGAACAACCTAGTTCACACCAACTCTCAGAAAGTAGATCAAGTGAAAGCATTATATGCTTTTGTCAAATCAATACAGACACTGCTGAGATGTTTATGCTCCTCACTACAGCATTCCCTGAATTGGACCATGAATACTGCAAGGATATCCACAGCTAAGCTATTACCCTCAAGAGTTTTCAGGCAGAACCATGACTAGGGCATGCAGGCAATTGATTATGATCTCAGGTAGCATTTTCCCAGGAAGAGAGGGGTAAAAGAAATGTCAATGTCCGTCACAAAATGAAATCCTCCTTTGTCAACAAAGTGCATGCTTGCAGACCCCTTAAAACATGAGGGACTCCCGTTGCTCCAAGGATGTGAGTGAATACAAAAGAATAGTAGGTGACAGCAATTCACTTACAGAAGAGTTTTAGCATGGCTTCCCTCTCTGTTGGGATTATACTGAAGCTATTTTAGAACTTCACTGTCTTAATTAGTTAATAAAGGATTACTTAGAACCACGATAAATGGCTTCAGCTCAGTCACATCAATGACAGCAACTAAACATGGATAACAGATAAGTGAATGAAGAAGGAAAATGTTCCATTTGCCTAGCAAGATTCAGGCTACGTTCTGTGAGAAGTGTTCCCCCCAAGATTTGCTAAATTCTCTGGAAGTGGGCACAGATCTGATCTCCCAAAGAAGTGTTTGGGAGTGCTTGCATATGTAGGGATCAACTCAGCCTTCCACTTGAAGGAAGCATCTGGTTGCACCTGGTTCTATGATGTTCATGTTTCTGGATGTCAGAAGCATCGCTGCGAAGTCTAACATATTTATCAGAGAAAATGCTAATCTTTGTATTATTTGTATCCAGTCTGCTTTGACATCTGGGTCAGAGAAAGGTGTTTGCTGCTCTGAATGAGGCAATAAGACACCATTAAGACTATGTCCTTCATTTTCCCTTGCCACGATTTTCAAAGCTCAGACCTTATTCCTCTTGACATTGATGATGACAATTAATGCAACAGTTTCTCTAGCAGCTTAGAGCAATCTTGTTAATGAGTGTGACAGTGCCAAGGCTTGACAGTGCCTGACCACCACAACAAAGTATCCAGAACCCTGAACTAATACACTGTTTACTTGATGAGGTTTAATACAAATTGGACACCAGAATTTGTGGATAACATTTTACATAAGTCCATTTCTTATGCCAGCTTTGAGTAAATAATCACTTGGAAGCAGACACCGAGAATTAAACAGCAAAAGGTTTTAATCACAAAATAAAGTATTACAAGGATTCCTGCAAATTCTTGATGAGGGCCTAAGAACCCCAGTGCACCCCCTGCACAGCCTGTCAACACAAACCCAGAAAACCTGTTGGAAAGAGCTGACAGTAGTAATTGCTTTTTATTTCAAATATTCATTAGAATTACTGAGCCTCTGAGCCAGGGGTTGACTAGGAGTCACTTACTTTTCAGAATATGGGAAGCAGATAATGGATATAACATTTGATGTGTTTATACCAATCAACCAATACTGAAGATTCATTTTATAGAAAAGAATACTACTTATGCATGAAAGAGGCACACATCAGAACTTCACTGTGTTGAAAGCAGCTGTAACATGTTAAATTATATCTTCATCAGCATTCAATCCAATGTGAGGAGAATTTTGCTTTAGTCAGCTTACATATGAAATCTCAAAAGAATAAGACCAAAACACACCCACACCCTATAGTGTAAGACATGAGGATGACAACTCCCTAGACAAACTATTTTTCTTTGAATACTAAATCTGTTCCCATTAAAGTCACTGGCTGATGAACTTCATGCCATTGTACCTACTTTCTGACCACTCATTCAATAAATATGTTTAAGATTTCCCTGGAATGGTAAGGAAAGTCTGCACAGACACCTAGGCTACTTACAGCTTTATAACAGGTAAAGTTGAGGCCAACTTATTTCAAGATTACCTGAGCCTTCCTTTTGCCTACAATCACCAGAATCCAACTACTTGGCTTGAAGCATTTTTTCCCCTTGAGATGAATTATTTTGGAAGTTTTCAGCCACACTGTTCCATCCATTTCTGAAAACACCACTAGTGGAACAGCTGTTTGGTTCCTATTAAAATCCAAGATGAGATACGAATGCAAATTGCTGCTTTCCTCTATCACTGTAAAGACACATGAAGTTATCTTTCTATTGCACTGAGCATTGATAAGACCTCATTAGGAATATTTCATTTGGTGGAAGACACTTCTAGAGTAATAAAATTCAGTCAAAGAACATGTAGGTGAGAGAAATGAAAATGATAGGAAGCTCAAACACATCACCTACAAGAAGCAGATTAGAGAGATAAGCACCATACAGCCTTAAAAGGCTGAGGGAAGCCAAGTCATCAAATATGTAAAAGGCTGCTACTAAAAGATAAACAAAACTCCACCAAAACCCCTACAGTAGTATGATCTCAATGTCCTTTTAAACCTGTTTGTCTTCTCCTATCCATTATTGCAGGATGAATATTCAAGGTAAAACACTTGGAATTTTTTTTTTTAATAAACACTGCAATAGCATGCCAAAGCTGCTTGCTTGGAGGATTTGTCACCCCAGGTTTTAAGAAAAAGTTAGACAAACATCCCTAAGACTCATAAATGTATAGTCAAGTCCACCACGTGATGCAAACAAACTCTTTCATTTTCTTGCACTTTATCTGTCTATAGATTCCAGCTACATCTCTATATAGTCAGTGCTTCTGTGGGTCAAGCTATAGGTGAAAAACACACAAGAATATTAATCACCTCTGACGAAGCATAACTGAAAGGAAAGGTTTTGTATAACAGAGAAACAGTAGTTGAATTGTGTTAGTATGGAATCATAGAATTCTTTGGGTTGGAAGGGACACTTAATGGTCTTTTATATCTTAGGTTTTTTTAGTTTAAAACATTTACCCCTTGTTCTATTGCAACAGGCCCTGCTAAACTTCTGTCGCTATTTTTCCTTTAGGTACTGAAAGGGTCCCTGCAGCCTTCTCTTCTCCAGACTGAACAACTCCAAACCTCCCAGGCTGTCTTCACAGGAGAGGTGTTCCAGCCTTCAGATCACCTTCCTGGTCCTCCTCTAGACTCACTCCAACAGGTCCTCATCCCTCCTACGCTGGCGAGCCCACAGCTGGTTGCAGCTCTCCAGATGGGGTCTAAGGGCAGAGGAAAGGGGGAGAATCACCTCCCTTGACCTGCTGACCACCAGCTGGCTTCTTTAGCTACAGCCCAGGATACAACTGGCTTTCTGGGCTGTCAGTGCATGCTGCCAGCTCATGGCCAGCTTTTCACCCACCAGTACCACCAAAGTCCTTCTTGGCAGGGCTGCTATCAGGGCTTTCTCTGACCCAGGTTCAGCACCGTGCACTTGGCCTGACTGAACCTCAGGAGGTTCCCATGGTCCCACTTCTTGATTTCTCAGGTTTGTCCAGGTCCCTCTGGATGGCATCCCATCCCTCAGGTGTGTCAACCCCACCACTCAGCGTGGTGTCATCTGCAAATCTGCTGAGGGTGCACTCAATCCCACTATCTGTGTCACTGCTGAAGGTATGAAGCAGTACTGGTCCCAAGGCTCACCCTTTCATCTGTACACTTGTTTGCCTCAGTGGCAGAGCTCCTTTCCTGTGCTCCTGCCTCATCCCTTGGTTAGATAGCTGCTATGCAGAGGCTGATGCAATACCCTTGTGGGGAACCACGTAAGAGAAATGCAATTAGGGATTACACTGTGAAGGATATATGCTTGCAGATGAATTAAGGCTGCACGGCCATGCCTCATGCTGGAAATACTTGAGACAGGCTTGGCCATGCAACCTTAACGATATTAATTAACTAGGCTGCATGTTTGAGGTACTTAACATTAATTAACTAGCTGCATGTTTCAGCTACTCTTACTATGCAGCCCATTTACTGTTCCTGCCCTTCTCTGACTGAATGGAAAATTTCTAATTCTAGTGGAAGAGAGAGAAATTTATCTGCTTCCCAACTCCAGGATTATTTGCTTGAAGGGTAACCTGGCCTCTCCTGTGGCTGGTTCTTTACTGAGGAGCACAGATGAAACCCAGATTGATACTGATACCCAGTATTGTCTTGGCAATACTCCGTTGTTTATAGGATTTTGCAAGATTTTACACAGTGATTTCCTGTCCTCCTTCCCAGTAAAGTTATTGATTTCTCCTCCCTCTCGTTCTCCACAGAAGGATTTGAGAGAGTAATTTCTGAAAGGGCTAAGGCTAAACTTCTCCATTTTTGAGAACACAGTTTATTTAAGATAGAGAGATGAAACATCTGCCTCAGAAACCAGATGCAAATGAAAACAACAGTGTTTGCACCTCTGACACACCAAAGAGAAGAGCTGGGACTGCAGATTTTTTCTGATAAGGAACGGGTCTAACTCTGCATTCATTTATGGAAGAATCTTTGCAAAGCCCAGCAAGCAAAAGGGACAAGTGAAAGTGGGGCAGGGGCAGGGGAGAGAGAGAGAGAATGAGAGAAGGATCAAGGAGAGAGAAATTGTGTAGGACAGGAGGACATCAGCGAGGGAGTTAGCTACCTAGCAGAGCTGGCTAGAGCTCAAAATAGGCTGAGGGTTAAGGAGTGAAGCCAGTTGTCAGCAATACTGTGATGGAAGCATAGACAACCACAGCAGTAACAAGCTCAAGACGTGTTGTTGCTCCAGAGGCAGCATTGCAGAGGCACCCCAACACCATTGCCATTGCCAGAAATGGGCTACATTACAAATGTCCATAGTTGTGTCTTAGACGAGATATAAAAGTTAAAAAACATTTGGTTCTCTATCAGACTTCTCCCTCCAGGCAAAGCAAGATTGAACTGCAAGTGCTAAAGCCCCTGCCACTGTAGGATTTGGGGTGAGGTGGGGGTTATAACAACAAAAACAGACAGGAGCACAATTATTTCTTTAACCAATAATTTGCGTTGTTATTTGCAATTCATTAAGAGCAAGGATCAATATCTTCTAAAGGTCAGAGCAGCCACTGTGCCCATCTCCCATTTCATGGTTTGCAGACCTTAACACACACAGAACAGTGGTTCCCTCTGGTTCTAACAAAACAAAGAGGAGATGCTGCTAGTTAGGAAGCCAGCACACAGTTTCAAAAGCACCTATGAGCATGAACTACAGAGCTCAGGGATGACCATCACCACACCTAAGGGTGGTCATGCAGGATTTCTTGTTCCAAGTATGTCACAGGCTCCAACCACCAGAACAATCTAAAGTTTTCCAACGCAAGGCACAACTGTTAAGGCTGTAACCAAAGAGCAAACCACTGACCTCCAGCCAGCAGAGAGAAATCATGCACATGGCAAGTGTGCATATTTTGTGCTTTCTAGATCAAAATGAACACAAACTTTAATTGAAACTTATTTCACCCATTAAGGAGGAGCAAAATTAAGCACATCATTTTCAAATCCTACTGTGGTGACACACGTGCTTGCATTTCCTTTATTCCAGTAGAGGGCAAGAGCTACACAAGGAAGAGTATTTGAGAAGGCTATTAGGTCTGAGTAAAGGGAAAGATAAAAGAAAAGAGTTTCCAGGCTCTTGTTGCCTAAATGTCATTTTTAATAGCATTACATAGAATTTTTACCAGTTTCTTTCAGTTCTTACAATAACATGCAATACAACTAAAGCTTCTCTTCATGCCTTTAAAAAAAATCTAATATCACGGCAGTTCACTCATTGCTTTGATGATACGTAATTCCCATCCCTTCAGACTGCATGCACTCATTTGTTCCACTAAGTTTACAGTGAACAGTTTGGAAAGATGATCTGAGCTGACAACTGACATTGCCCAAATTGACGGTGCTGTACTTCAATGTGTAACACACACCCCCCTGAAAAGCTCATACAGAAGAGAGATGCTCAGTTTCCTTCAGTTTACCACTTGATAAACAGCAATATAAATGTAAAGTGGCAATCTGGTTCTGTTTACTGGACAAATACACAGAAACACTAGGGCTGCACAATTATCAGGGGATGGGGCCCTGTTTAGCCACTAAGGATGTAGTGAAGTGCTGATTGAGCTCTTGAGCATTGCTAGGTTATCTATGTGTCACTTTGGTAGAAATATCTGTGTGGCCAAATAACAGCAATAATAATCACACTACTTTTGGCACAGCTCTTTTCAATACAAAGTGTTACAATGAAATATTTTGTCACACTGTCACATTGTCTTTGCTTTTGTCTGAAAGAGTCAAGCATTTAGATCCTGTTAAAAAAGAATAACAACAAAAGCCAGAGTCTTTCAGGGGTAACCTTAGGTTCCAATTCAGCAGTTTATATTTGACATCATACGTCAGAATTTAAAAAAAAAAGGGTCAGAATCTACAGAGTGCATCAGTTAAGTTTTAAATTTATACAGTATTTAAAGATGAGAATCATTCAACACATATATTTTTATATCAACGTGAGTGAAATTAAGGCAAATAGAATGCAATATGAACATCAAAAGAAAGCATTGCAAGAGTAGAAAGAGATGGTGAAATCTTCCCCCACCTGATACCTTTAAAATTAAGCTGGACAAGCCATGAGAATTCATTGAGTGAAGGGCAGAGGAATCCTGTAATAAACTGTGGAAAGGGGCTGACATGATCTGTCTAGCCCAATCCTTTTTGTCTTTGATTGAGGGAATTCTGTGGATGTAAGCATATTGTTGGTCCAGTAATTAACATACAAATATTTGGCTCTGACATTTCTTATCAGCTAAGTATAAGTTTCTGCCAGGTTGCTTCCTGCAACATTTGGCAAATGAACCCATTCTGCTTAGAAGGTAATTTATTGCACACTGGAGTTCAGTGGGTGTGATCATTGAAAATGACAGATTAACAATCGACAGTTTGGGGAAATAATAGGAACAGCAACATATTTACACACAGAGATGAAGATGGCATCTCTACTGTAAACACTTGCAAGCAGTTTTGCGTAACTACACAAATCACAATGACTGATAAACCCAGGGGCCAACACTCTCAGTAATAGGATTGCAGAGATGGGCAGAGATGGGCAGCCTCCTCATCCCACAGGCAGCTTGCTGCTCCAGTGAAGGGAGTTCCCAAAATACCAAGTAAGCATTCTTCTGCTGAGAGAGGTTTAGGCTGCCTATGATACAACCCAATGCAGAGTTAAACTAGCTCATTTGGGCAGTGGTAGCTACGCAGTTATAAAAGAAAGAACTGCAAAAGCAAAATAAGCTGAATAAATCCTTAGGGAACTGGTCCAGGATGGCTGCAGCTGATTTAACACCAAACATAAACATTTGTATAAGCCTGGCTTTTGAAATGCACTTACAAGCCGAGAACCTCAGTCTAGGCTGATTTTCAGAGTACCACATCAACTTGAGGAATCTGCCAGTGGGCAAGGGATACCTCATAACTTTGAAAAAAAGATGTCAACGGATGAAAATCCTGGTTATGCCAGCAATTTGTTATGCTTCCTTTGAGTAATTTGGGGTTTTTCTATACTTGGGGTTCTTCTGTATAAAACATATTCCTACCTCTAACAGAATTGCTTTTAGAGGTTAACTTTGCCCAGTGAGCAGTCTGCAAGTGAAAAGCATTTTGCTGCTGTTTAAGTGCAACTTTTAAAAAATAAACTTGCACAAACGCTGCTACAGAGCTTTACAGTTCACAAATGCACAGAAATGTTGAGGACAGAATCACTTATAAAACCAGCCAGAAGACAGTTCAAGCAATGTTTGTCAGATAATGCAACAAACTGATGCTGCGGACTCATCATAAATTTAGCAGGAGACAAATGCAATTCCTACTGACCCTTGCTAATTCTTTAAACAAACGCCTTTAGAATCTCTTCCAACCCCCTTCAGAGAGGCTCATTCCTCTCATTGTTGTACCAACTAAGATGAGTTTGACCAAAGGCAAAATGTGTTCGACAAGACCAAAGGAATAACAGTGCCCAAGATAGACAAGCCTGGAATATGGCCCAGAAGTTATTAGCTAGCCTACAGGTTAGGCATGAACAATTTCAGTTTATATGAACAACCTAGAGTTTAATAAAAAGCAAGTAACAACATTTTTATTTATATTTCAGCTTTCCAAATATTTAAACAAAAATCCAAAGCTTCCAAAGACCACTTAAAAGTTTCTCCCCATTTGCCCCTACTAAGCTAAGAAAGAAAATGAAAAGTAAAACAATTGAGATGCATTGATACACTCAGATATAAAATCACCAAAAATGTCTTTAGACATTGGTTAGCCTTGCAAAGTTGATTCCCATGGCTGTATTTTATTTGATGGGAGCCTAAATTAAGACATAGGTGTCTAACAAGCTGTAATCAGATCCAACAGGCATTCATGTCAGAAAAGTCAGGCTTTCCTTTAATTCCAGTAAAACCAGTCTTGACTCTCACTGGAGAAAAGCTTATAACCAGAGTTGATTTGAGTATTCTCAGCAGTGTAAACATCACTAGAGGAGAAGATATGGCCGGGTTATTATTGCTACCAAGTGAGATGAAAAGCAAGTTAAACATTTGAAAGGAGAAATTTTTCTTCCATTGATTTTTCATTACCTTTTTTTTCCTCAGCCAGCCTTTGCTATCAGCCTCCATATCCCAACACCTCTCCTGGCAGCAGGAAGTGGCTGCCAGGTCTAACACTGGCACAGAGCCAGCTAGGCAGCCACACTCCTTTTTGCCTATGCCTAAAATTAGGGGTCGGTATAAGCAGAAGAAAAATATAGATAGAACTGCTTTATTAAGGAAATAAATCTGAAAAGGAGGTGGGAGGAGAACTAAAGACAAAAAGAAAGAAAAAAATGGACTTGAAACCCTAAGCTTTGCCTTTTGAAGTAATTAAGCAGTGAGTCAGGTTCACTCTCAGGCCTTGTTGAAGGCAGGATTTAATTTTCAGCTGAGCCTAAACAGAGCCAGGATTTCTGGTTCTCTTATGATTTCTTATATGCACCTTTTTTCATACAAAATATAAACTTCTCCTTGACCAAGGTAGAAACAGTTGTCTTCAAAGACAAGCCTTTGAATTCCGGGTCAGACGAGTGCAACATGACACTGGAAATGCCTGTTTGCCAGCACTGACAGATCAGGTCTGCCCACGGAGAAATTCAATGGCTTAGTGCCTCCTGTAATGCCAAGCAGACACAAGATAGTCACTTAAAACAGGATTATGCATCACAGCAGCTGTGCAAAACAGCCACACCACATCAGCAAATTCTTAGCTTCTGAAGGAGAGAAAAGATTTCAGAGCTAGCACTCCTACTTTAGGAACATCACCACACAAGTGCCTGTCCCAGGAGACAGAGCACCTCCAGGCACTCACAGGATCAAGAGAAAAGAAACTTTGATTAAAAGAACATGCTGACAGACACAGTATCTATCTGCAAAACATATAAACAGTAAACAAATATTGTACTTCAAACACTGCCCAGCACTTCCTTGAGTTACAGCTGCTGCATGATCAGGTCAGATGCTTAACTTCCTCCTGCTAACAGAGCTCAGGATCACTCATGTCTGGAACTGAAGCAGGCAGAGAAATGCACATGAGGTGCATGAGAAGCAGCTGTAGATAATATGAGGTCCCCATCAGAGGCTAGAGAAGGCAGGTTCCCCTTTTCACTTGTTTTATGGGTAACCAGTCACCTGCTGTGAGAAGGAGCTTTATTCTTTGCATCTGGAGGTTGACTAAAGCCCTCCTCACCTCCTACTCAGGTGCATTGTGCACCTTGGATCTGTCTTCTCCCTGTCTCCACAAGAGATGTGTTACGTATTTGCTTTCCTGATATTGATCAGAGAATATTCGTGCACTTGTATTTCCAGGGTCCCTAGAGAAAAGTTTCCTGCAATTTAGATATATATTGCTTTTGCTCTTAATGATGTTTGTGGGACACATGTTTTCATCTGCAGCCTCTTCCTGTGTTATGCTGTTCTGCTTCCCAACCAATATTTCTAAACAGACATGTGGTGGTTTTGACTTGCCTTATGCAAATTGCATATTCCAACTTGAGCTGAAGACAGGAAAGCAGTGCCATGAGGTCAGTGTTCTTACAGAGTAAGATGACAGATGAGAAATTGAAAGAAAAATCAAGGAACTGATGGTTATTCTCAGCAAGAAAACTTAAAAAGCTGATGAAATATAGGAGAATAAAACTGAGAAGACATAGGACTAGGTTTAGGTCCTCAAGTACCAGTAAGAATTGTATAAAAGTTTCTGAGGCCTCATTAAGTGTTGGCCGCTTAAATAAAAGTGGAAATGGAGATAAGGCATGTTTTTTTAGTGACCAGCTCTCCATGATTTTTCATGGCTTTCAAAGGAAAGTCCCCACATTTGTAGGCAGTTTCTTCTTATGAGAACATAGCCAAGGTCAGTGGGTTTAAAGGATGGTACAGCACCTCTGCATGGTGACTGACCTGCTCCTTTTCCTGAGATTGTGGCATACGTTCAGATTCCCCACTCTGGATAAACCTTTCCATTTCAGCAGAGAGCCCATCACCATCACCTGGAGAAGGGTAAGTGTTTTACACAAGCTGTGCAGAGGCTGATCATCTGTAGCACCTGGGAAACAGGACCTTTGCATCTCGGCTGGCATTTGTTGCTGCCCTGTGTGTAGCAACCCTGTGACCCAGGGATTTTTGAACCGCAGAGGGCATGAGCATCTCCCAGGTTCCTCACCTGGAGGAGTTTGTAAGACAGCACTCCAAGGTAGGAGCACAACCATTAAGGTAGAACAGCATAAAATATTCCCTCCGTGATTTGGAAAGTGTCCCACTCCCTTTTCAGACAGAAAATGTCCACTTACAAAGCCTGCAGGAACTCAGCAGGACCCACACTGTGCTGGAGAGCAGGGTGAGCCACACTGGCTCCCCAACAGAGAAATCCCTGAGCCTCTGGGATGGCTCCTGCTGCTGGTTCAAGCCACATGATTCCTCCCCCAGTGTGTGTCAGGCTCTGTGAGACCAGGGTGAGTCCTGAACTCACCATCAGATGGAAGTCCTTGCCTCTTATGGCACTTTGTGAGTAGCAGCTGCTCTTGTTTCCTAACTTTTGCTGAGTCCAGGCTGACTAGGTTACCCATTTCTTGCCTGTTTGAGGTCTCCTCATCATTGCCGACCTCTGCAGCCTGCAGCTCTGCAGGTGAGGTTCTGCTGACCTGGGAATCATTTTGCATCTTTTCAGTACAACTCTCAGGTTTCTAAAAAGTGCAACCCATTGCTCATCTTTCCTCCTGTACATCTAAAAGCACAATTCACTGCTGTATCTCTCAGCTAAGAGTTATGAATAAAACAGTGCTATGAACCTACAACTTGGTTACACCTGTGACTCATTTCAAAAGCCTCTCAAGCGGAGTGGCCCAATTAGCAGGTACCTGTGCAGTTTCCTATAGCTCACATCTATTAGACACTTCTGAAAAGTAGTCTTTCTGCAATGTCATCAGAGCAGCCTCTTACCATAAGGCTGAAACACAGCAGTTTTTCTTTCCAGTCTGTTTTTCTGTCCTTGAAACACAGTATCTTCTGCCTCTTCTATGCAGTGTCACACATTCCTCCCTAACATGGATTTTGTCCTGCTGGTGAGTCAAGCAGATGTGAGAGCCTTGTGCAACTTCACAAAAAATCAAGAACTGCCACTTGTGTTGAAACACCTGAAGTTTAATGTGTGCTTTAAAGCAGTGTCCCCTCAGAGGCAGTGGGCAAAGCAGACAGACTAATCCTGGTGCACAGTTTACAACAACCACGTCACATCACTGCTATCCCCAGAGCAGAAGATTCTCAAGGACACTGTGGGGTGTACGCAATATCCATTACATGATACAAAGCAAAAAATCATTTCACAGGTCATTAAAACTCTCAGCATTCAGATATTTTTTTCCTTCACATGCAGTACATTTAGTAATTTCAAGAGATTTCACATATTTAAGTCTTTCAAGACTTTCAAGGATTTGATTATTCTCCTCCTGTGAAGAAAGCCAAGAAATCAACTTTGAGCAGGTCCAGTGGCAGCACTGGAGGAGAAAATTTTGCTTCCAAAACAGAAAGTAGGCTTGCATGCCTCCAAGATCTTGTTCTTCCCCTTTCACATGAGCTGCACTGGAGATGCCATTCACTATTCAGGTGAACTAGCTGCTAAAACACAGCCAAAGAGTGGTTTCCAAAAAGACACCTCTCTCAGAAACTGCTGGGACTGCAGTCTCACTTGCTGGTCCTCCTATTCAGACAGATCCAGAAATCTCTGCCCAGTCTTTAAACCTTAACTGCACATCTAAAGCTGAATACCTTCGGGCTGACAGAAATCCTCAAAAAGCCCTGGACTAGCTATGGTAGTACATCACTTCTCATGGGATGTGAAATCTTACATCTTTTCATGATGGCAGAAACATTTGCACATTTCTAGTGCCATGATACATTGTTAAGATAACCTTACTATCAGGCAGTCCTCTTTGTTATGAATAGTTTTTTAATCCCTCATTTTACTTGGATTTGAAGAGCCAGGGGTGTGCTTATAAATTATGCTAAAGCCGCTGTCTAACAAATGCTCAGATTTTTCAGCCATCAAACCTTCATCAGTCTCGACCTCTTTGCTTTGTGAATCAGGATATGACCATGACATCTTGAAGAATGTAAGGTTGCTTAGATGCACAGGGCAGTCTGCAAAATGCTCCTGAGAAGCAAAGCAATCCCAGCCAGGATTCTCTGCAGCCACAATCAGCTTTCTTAGTTATTTCTGTGGGCTAGTATTTTGCAGTGCAGATGTACTGGCAGTTCCAAGCAAAAATGCTTTGTGTACTGGGCCCAGGCTTTGTCTGTGTTCTGTTAGCTGTTGAATCCTTTGTGCATGCTCTTATTCTCCATAAAATCCAGCACTGCCCCTGGCTGGATGCTCCTCAGCTCTTATGTCAACTCCCCGCCTCTTCTTCTGCTCCTTCTCTGCCCACTGCAGAGAGCTTTGATTACAGCCAGCCTCTCTCTTTGCAGGTGGCATTGCTCCAGTAAGCTGGCTACATGTAGAAAGTCATGTCCCCACATGTTAATATCTCCATCCTTAGCACTGTAACTCAGATAAGAGTTTGTTTTACCCATACAATGAAAAGGAAGAAGCATAAGCTGAAATCTGTAACATGGGAAATACCGATCTAGTTGCCCAAGTGCTACCGTGTGTCCTTTGCACCACAGACAAGAGAATCCTTTAGTAACCTGTCCACACTTTCCTGGTCATCACAACTCAATTCCTCCTAATTTTGAACCTCTACGCAAAGATCTGGGACATTTAGAGACGTGCAATTATAAATAGAGTCGCCCCATCTCGACCTGAGCCAAACTCCCTTGAAGGGCAACCACAGAGCAGAACTGATGGCTCTCATCAGTCACACACGGCCGGCACAGCAGAGCTGTGCAGAGCAGGATGCTCTGCTCTGGCCTCCTGCATCCCTGCTGAACATTATCCTCTCTAACAGACCTATCTGTAGGGAATACCTTTCCAATAGTTAAAGCCATGGCTGTAAAGGCTCCTGCGGCTGTAAAGGCTCCTCACTCATGGTCTTTAATAGCCACATTTTTACTATCTACTCTGAGCTTTGAATTTCTTATGTACAACCCAAAATAATGTAAGTGATGTACAGCTAAATATAAACTATTTTAATCGGTGTGGGAGAGTAACCAAAAAAACATAATTATTATTTAAGTTTCACACATCAACACCCAGCACAGTTAAAATGTTAAAGTCAGGTATGAACCTTTTGATAAATACTATTCTTAAAGGATTAAGTTCTGTATTTATATTTACCAGTCTTGCAAAATAAGACATCAATATGAGGTTATTTCCTGTCTACCCGAAAAAATCTCATGTAGAAAAATTGTCAGTTCATCTTTCTTCAAGACATTGCTCCCCCCTTTCAGTTATCCCCAGAACTCCCCTGGAGGGAAATAACACTTAGGTTCTGTCTTTTTAACTCGCCTGATTTACATAACTCTAATGATATTTAAGTGCCTTTGGCTGCGCTTTCCTTTCTTTTCCTGGTTTCTTTACTCCCAAACTCTCAAGGCAGATGAAGTAACAGTTGGCAGCATCTTGCTCATTACAGCATTGCCTGTGCTGTTCTGAGTCACGCCACCATGGTTGCAGCTGGCTGAGCAGCTCTCCAGTCCTTCCAACAATTCCAGTTTTCCTTTGGGAAGACACTTCTGACAAAGTGTCCTTTGCAAATGGGGGAAAAGAGCTCTTCTTTGGAGTCACATTGTTCTCCCAGGAGCAAGGGCTGCAGGAAAGCAGAGGATCAGGGCAGTTCTGTCTCAAGCCTGACCTCTTGGATGAGTGATGGGGACACATCCTGTGAGCCTTTCATCCGCACAACCCATGCCAGATATAGAAAACACAGACATCACCCTGCACAACAAGGCCAGAGAAGAGAAAAATTACAACTAACACTGACAAAAAATAACAGGAGTGAAGAGATGCAGAAGAGGACAGATTTCAATTTGGGAGTAGAATTTATATTTTAGGGATGGGCAGACATGGAGTTGAAGAGTTACTGCAGATAGGATGAAAGGACTCTTGTTAAAGACAAGCAATCTCTCACATTTTCTAGGGGTAAATCTGTGGTAGCCACCACAAATTGGGTCTTTTAGGGATGAACATATATTTCAATATTCACATTCATCAACTGATAATTGACCTTGCTTGTTACTCAGATTTCCCTTCTTTTCCTATTTAGATTTTCTTTCCATTTTATTTTTTCTCTGTTCAAAGAGAATTGAAGCATGGGAAACAGAAATAACTGCTTTTCTTCACTGCTCCCCTGATAGACCATATGGGGAAGGAAAAATAGAAACCGTTCCTGTCAGTCCCAAAGTTGTGCCAGCAGTCAGACATATACACAGTTTCTGCTCTCTGTCTTTCTGAAAATGGACTGGAGTCCTCACTGCACACACGGGCAGAAGATGTGGATGACAGTCCCTGACTCATGAGCCCTTGTGATCGTCTCTGAAGCGATGGTTTCCAAATAAATATGTGGACCACTATTGATATTAAAACTTTTTGAAGTGCACTGCAAAACATCCTCAAAAGTGCCTAAAACCTATTTTAATCCATGCTGTCTTCCACTGCTTTTGTCTATGAAAGCCACATGCCACCTTCTGCATCGATGCCTGTGGTTGAGAGCCTCTGCTGTCACCACGATCAAGCACAGCTCTCTCTCCACGATGGAAATCCAAGCAAACTGCACTCAGGAATACCTGAACTGTTGAACTTTTTGCTTCACACAGAATAGGCAGGTGCAAGAAGTGCAAGCTTGCAGCAGTTCTTATCCAGGATCTTCTCAAACAAGAATACCATTAAAACAGAAAAGCTGTCAGAATCGCTCAGGTTCCCATGTGATCTCCTATCACCAGTCTCAGTGTATACATCTGTGTTCTTAATAGCCCCCCTCTCTTTTTTTTTTCCAAATGTGCATTTCCCAGGAAATATTTCGCCAGAAGCATACAATGTTATTTTCGTTAAACCAAAAGTAAAAATTCACTGTTCCGTTGCTTTCAGACAACCAATAAAAATGCTTCTTTCTAACAGAAAATGACAGTCTTTCATGTAAAAACTAATAAAGGTAAAGATTAATACATTCCTTTTATAGGTCACAGTATTATCTTCTAAAATTTTGTGAGGACTGACTATTTTGTGTGATTACATTTAACCAATAAAATCCTTTGAAAGGCAAATCCATCTCTCTCAGAAATTTAATGAGAACAAGACCCTTCAGGGTATTTATGTTATTACCTTTTTGGCTATTGTGAGTTTACTATTTGGTTTAGAATAGATCAGTGTGGAAATATAGGAGATTATTCTCTTTTTATGTTTTAGAAGAAATCTGTACCATACCAATGTACGGTTGGTACAACAATGGCAGAATAATCTTGCAATCATCCCCATATTTTAGGGTGTGACCTTGAAACCATAACTAAAACCATCATTCACACTGTGTGCTAGAGGAGGGAGTTCTCCTTGGCACACAGACAAAATGTTCCAAAGGATGTATCTACGTCCCCACATTTATTATGCAGACTCTAACTCTCTCTATCTGCCCACCAACACAACATGGTCTGCTGACCTTGTTTTCCAAAAATTAAAAGATGCAACCTTTTAATGATTTTTGCACCGCTTTATGTTCCTAGGTTAAGATGAAACCCCTGCATTATGAAAAATATTGGTTTGGTTTTTTTACAGAGAGCAATTACATCCTTGCATGCCTTTGGTTATCCCTGGATCACTCACCCTGAAGATTACAGGGTGGGTGATCCAGGGATAACAGCTCTTATTTTAAAATAGAATTTTCTTCATTCCTGTGTCCCAGAGGAACACCCTTTTCGTAATAGCAAAGAGCAAGATGCTGCCTGGGTACAGACATCACCAATCCCTGTAAATATGTGAGCAATTTTAATGTCTGGAATGATAACTAATCCAGGCAAATGTTCCAATAGTACCCTCAATAAAAACATCAACTCATCTCCCACCTCAGACTTTTTCACCTCCCACTTCGTACCTTCAATTGGGAATTAAGAGAAGCCATCTTCATGCCTTTCCAGCAATCCTGGAGCCTCCAGCACCCACTTGGCTTTCCCATTGTGTAGCATGGTCAGTGCAGCTCACTGCTCATACAGAACTGTCTGATCCCACAGCAGTCTCCTCTTCTGTCACAGCTAACACAGCTCAGAGAGAATGGCTTCTGGACCTAGAGAACATCATAACAGCAATAAGGTAGCACAGGAGACCCAGTCTCTGTTGAGCATACAGTTTTGACCCAAATGGACTTCCATGTCCCCCCAAAAAAAAAGAAAAAAAAAAAAAGAAAAATACTCTGACACTCTGCAGACCTAGTAGTATATGCCTTCAAGTATAGTCTTATTACTGCTCAAAAAATAAAATCAATCCAGTTATTATTTCAGGAACTGGCCAAATTCCATCCTGTCCTACTACAATACCTCTGCATTTTCATTTAAAGATTTGTTTCTCTTTCATTTCCAACATCCATTTTTTAAGCAGCTGCAGTGGATTGTGGCAGAAATGGATGCCCATTCTTAAGGATGGGAAGCAAAGGAAAGCTTTAAACCCCAGCGGGATGAATGCTACTGTGACAATGGAAGACATAGAGATATTTTTAACAACTTTCTGTTTTGTAATTATGGAGCAGGATTTTTTTACTTGCTTTTATTTCATTTTCAGAGCAGTATTGTAATAAATATCTTCCCCTGTCGCTTTTGTTCCAGGAACTGCAGCATCACACAAGCCCAGCAGGACAGTGTGTTCTTGTGAAAAACTGATTTATTCTCTCATCTCTGACAATCTAAGATGGAAGGATTAAGTGATGATCCTCTGATCTTCCTTTTCCCTTGTCTCCATGCATACACTTTGCTCTTGCTAGCTTGCTGACCAGTCTTCAAATATATTGCTTGAATGGCCCCATTCCATTAGGGAGCTGACATCTCTCCCTTTAGAGTGTTATTAATATCAGTCCTTGAAAGCATTTAACCAATGACAATCTAACATTAGCTCACAATGGGATTTAAAGACATTACAGTTCATTAATTTATGGTTTAATGCTGCCTTCTTCCAATCTGTTGCCCTTACTCATTACAAATGGCAAAAAAACACAAGCTATAAAGTCCACAGTATCCTGCATAAAATGCTGCATAAGGCTTTGTTTATTTGTTTACTGGTATGATTGAAACGCACAAATCCTGTTCCTGTTTTGCAAGTCAATTGCAAAAGAATAACTGCGGGTTGTCTGGCAGATACTGTTTTTGCTTCACTTTTCCTCTTCTGACCATTTTTCTTCCTGCAGTCAATTTACATATTATATTTTCCACTCCTATAAAATATCAGTAAAATATGAGAATCATAACATATTCCAATCAAGCTGAATTCAATAAATAGAATAATATTGTTTAAAACTTTTGCTGGGATCTTCCTGAGAAAAGGATAGATTAGCAGTTACAACCGATTTAAGAAATGCAGACAGAATGATGTAGAGTTCTGCCATAACCCTAGTTCTTTGCAAAATTGGATCAATGTAACTGAGCTTTAATTGTTCAAAGAAAACATAAGGGACAAAAATATGTCAAAACATCTTTCTTGGGAATCAGAATAAAATGTTCCATGTCTTCATTTCAGGATCTGTACTTTGAAGTGTGCTTCCTGGCAAGCAGGAGAGCAGCTGTGCTGCCAAGGTCCTGGGAGCCTTGGTGGACACTGTTTGACAGCATGTGCTGCCAGCAAGGAAAGCCAACAATTTCCTGGGCTGTGTCAACAGCAGCAGCAGCAGCACAGACCAGGGGAAGTGATGAACTGCCTCTGCTATGCACATGTTGGACCTCTTCACAGGGCGGTGTCCAGGTTTGGCCTGCCAGGAAAGATGAGGAGCTAGTTCAGCAGAGGGTCATCAGCATGGTTGGGGGCTGCTTGTCCTGGGAGGAGAGGCTGAGGAAGCTGTGCTTGTTGAGCTGGAGAAGCTGGCTGCATGCTGAGATGGCAATGGACATAAGCTGGAACTACAGAAGTTCAGAACAGATGTAAGGAAAAACCTTTCCCCATGAGGGCAGTCAAACAGCAGAAAAGGCTGCTCAGAGGGGCTGTGCTGCCTCCATCCTCTGAGGTTTGCAAGGCTCAGCTGAGTGTCCCAGTCCAACCCCAGAGCTGACCCTGACTGGAGAAGGAGATGGAACTGGAGATCTCCTGTGCTTCTTTCCAGTCCAAAGTGCCATGTCATACTATAAACTTAACTGACTTCTGTTCCCAAACCCTTTTATACACATTCTACTGATGAGACTCTGGGGAAGCAAGGCCTGCCACTAAGACTAAATTTATCTGATAAAGCAGTAAGATACTACAGCATTTTAAGATCAGAAAAAGGATGGATCTCTCCTTGACTACACTGTGTCCTTTTTCTCCTAATTTCTTCATTAGGGCTTGTGTATAATTGTTCTATTAAAGCTTTAGATATCAAGACTCTCTCCTTTTTCCAATTCTGCAGTATTTGAATTCTGGAGTTAATAACCTTGTATTATGAAAGTTACCAAGGAAAGCCAGAGATTATTGTATGATCTGACTGTAACCTCATGATATATGAGTATGTTAATATGAGCCTTAGCAATGACAGTCATAGGATCAGAGACAGAACATGATCCCTGAATTAAGATGCTTACTCGAACATAGCCAAGAGTTTTTAGCCTGGCAGTAAAGCATAAAAACCCCTGATGAACCAATGTTACTTATATACACATTTAAAATGTATTTTGCATTTAAGTAAGCCACTAACTGATATAAATCACTCCTGCCAAAACTAAATAAAGATAATATTTTGGCTGCAGTAATGAGTTTATTCAGCAAGATTTAGAAGTTAAAAAAATATGAGTGGTGACATAAAACATTTGTGTAACTCTGTCCCATTCATAAAGTGTCAGCTCTGCTCAATCCTCACGTTGCTCCACAAGGGATCAATGACATGCATTGCTTAATGGGAAGGGCTTTTTCCTAATAAAAATAAGCAGAATATGTGTGTGGGCAGCTTGGAGCAAGCTCTTATGTCTTCCAATACCTTAACAAGAATGGACTCTAACACAGCTTTCATTGCCCTTATTACTGTTTTTCTTGCAGTTTATTGTCTCCTCTTCTGATTGAAACACACAGGTGTAATGAATAATTTATAATATTACACATTTACAGAAAATGCTGACCATCAACATGTCTATATCAGTGATAAAAATGGGTAAGCAGATCCTCTAAAAAGAGATAAATAGCAAATGCTTACAGAGCTTCACCAAAATCATCAACCATCCATCCTTCATAACTGTCCTGTGCTGCTCATCACAGACCACTAATACTTTAAGAGCCAGAGCTGCTCAGATCCATCACTATGGATGCTGTGAACAGGCCGACTTCCTTTGAAGTCTATGAATATAGCAAATGTGAGACAGTAAAAGGGGAACTTCTTTTTTTTTTTTAGTAAGGGCCTGTATGTCCAGAGAAGCCTGGGAAGACACTACAATTAAGGTACTAAGTATATCAGTGTGTCTTTGTTTGCCCCCTGACAGTTTTACAACATACAGATTTGTTTCTTCATGAATGACTCTGAAGGATGTTTTCTACAAGAAAGAGATGGCTGCAGAAAAAAAAGGAATTAGAGAATTAGGTTTGCATGTATATGCATCATCAGTATTCCTCGGTATTCATCTCCCATCAGACACTAGAAGACTAATGTGGTTTTTTTAGACAGAAGTATTTTTTTAACTTGAAACCAATTACTGATTAAACAGTAGATAGAAAAATGGTCCAGTAAATTGATCATTTTTAATCAGATGCAGGCTAGAGAAGCATGGATTATTCAAGCTTAGTTGATGCTTCTATCGAAAATAAAATGCAAAGTTGGTTGCATATCCAGAATAGAAAAGGTTCATTGTTGAAAAAAGAAAAGGTTTTTCTTGCAGTATCATTCAATAAATATTCAATCAATTTCTCCCCATAAAAGTGAATCCAGAGTACTGGAAATAGGAAATTAAATCTTATTTTAAGTTGCTGACATAGATCTGATGAGTTTGGTACTGATTCAGCCATTGCTACCAATTTAATTTTGCACACATAATGCTACCACAAAAAAGAAACATTACCTTTGTCATTAGTTTTTAAAAATGTCAGAGAATATTTTGCATTGTTGTAATACCTTCTTTTCAAAAAGAACTTAGTGTTGGCAAAGCAAATATAATAAAGCTCATATTTTCTTTCAGGATTAGGTATCATGCAAGGAGAAATACTAAAGAATACTCATGGCCTTGTTGAAGGTTATTTAAGGTAGCAGAGTTAGGAACAGCACTCACACATTCTGATTTCCCCACCCTACGCTTTTCCTACCAGGTCACCCTGACTGAAATTATGTTATGTCTGCTTCTGTGCAATCTGGAAAATATTCAAAGCAGAAATTCTCTGCTTCACAGAAAGAAGGAGAAATTCTCTGCTTCACAGAGAAACAGACACTGGGATGTTCCAGTAAAAAAGTCAACACAGTGTAGCCATCTGCCTCCATCCTCCCAATGCTACAAAAGCAGCAAGGTCTACAATCCTTCTGCCACCTTCCCAGTTCAGAAGTTCAGACTGAGCCCCTGCTCTTGTTGCAGTGGAATTACTGACCATGTGTTCCCTAACATGCCATACGGTACATGAATGAACAATTAAATGAATTGTTTTCAATTAATTTTTAATTAAATGAATTAAATGAAAAAAATGTAGTTATTTATTTAAGGCACTAAAGAATTAAAAGTAAATATATATATATATACATGAAGAGGAGAAAGTCAACAGGGAATAAAGTGAGTATGAAGACGATTTAGGACTTCAAGTTTCTGTTCATCTGGGATTCCTACACAAGCAACATTGACTTAAATGGCCTTAGATGCATTAACAAATCCACATGCAAGATGCAACAGAGTTAAAGGTGATAATTATGTTCCAACCTTGGCCTCATGTTAATATCTTGCTATCAACACAGCATTGCATGATTTCTTCATCACCCCTGAGATGGAAAACTAAGCTTGAAACTCCCAGTATCACTTTCAGGACTATTATTCTTCTGAAGCATTTTTACAAGAGGAAATGTGAACAATCTGCCACTGAGGAGAACCAGATACCACAGCAAAACCAGAACTACATGGTCAGGTGCAGATGAAAATCTTGAAGCAGATGCCTAAAGGAATACACACAAGAAAGTTCATTTTAAATACAATGTTTATTGATTTTTATGTTGCATTTATGCCTCTGGAGAAATGCATAATGTGATAGCAAAAGATATTTACTGTTATTAAAAATCTTCTCTAAAGGAAACTGCAAGATTTTAGCCACGTTTTGAGTCCTAAATAGAATATCTCAAAACTTTCTGCTAGAATGAAGTACTAATCTGTAGAGCTCCCTAGACTTTTTGGTTTAAAATTAAGGTACATCTATTACCATTTTGTTTTCCTTTCATGGCTTAGAATTACAATTATGAATCACCAGGTAATATATGGTTTATTCAACTGCTATTATCAATGAGGATATCATTTTCACAGCCACATAGGAAACGTAACACTACTTTCAAGATCAAATTCCAATTTATAAGTCTAAAATTAATTAAAATATGAAAACATTAACATTTTAAAAATACAGAAAGAATACTTAAAATTTCTAGAACTTTGGATGGTGGTTTGCCTTTTTGTTGTGGTGTGGAAAGATTCTAACTGGCAGACTGTCCCTTCTGATTGGTCGTTTTTTCTCTAATGATTTTTGTACCAATTGTAAGTATGACATTCCCATGTGGGGTCTATGTACCTGAACTCAGAGGTGTTTTCTCACCAGCCTGGACACCAAGGGGCTGCTGCGAGGGGCAGGGTGCACACACAGGCAGAGCCCCTCCAGCAGGAGGGGTGAGTGTGTGGGGGAAGCCACTCAGCCCAAAAAGGGACGTGGGGCTGTCACCCACAGAGCTGTGGAGGTACAACCACCTCCCAGCCCCTGGGGTCAGCTGAGATCTCAGAACCTGAGCCACCTAAAACACCCATGGGCAACAGCAGCCCATAGCCCATGTGCCCCCAGGCACTTCGGGGGATGTGCAGGTGGCATTAGATAAAGAAGAGGATGCAGGCATTTGCAGATGCTCATTAACATCTGAAAGTGCCTGATAGCGTGTTGTATTATTGATACAGCTTCTGAACGTGTAGTTCAAATTATTCACATTGTGTGTTTCACATAAATTGTCCTTTAAATACTTTATTAATAAATCAACCAACCGACCACTTTGATCTTATTTGGTTTAAATAATTTGAAATTATCTGTTCTTCTCTCTATCATAGCATATATGCCATCATGCCACTGCAACACTGTGTGCCTTCAAACCTCATTTTATCCTGAAGCAGTTTTTTTACTAAATGTTTTGTATCACTAGAATGTTTCTAATAATACTTTTTTTTTTTTACAATGTATGAAAAAAATCAGTGGAAAAGCTGAACCATGAACACAGAACTTTATGACATAATGACTCGATTCAAAGGTAAATTAAAACAAAGACTTGTTGACAATGTTTAGGCATAAGGAATTCTTGTCTTGAAAATTCATCAAAGGGAACAACACTTCAGAATTATTTCATGCACTAGTGTGCATTTGGCTTGAAATACTTCTTACTTTGCCTTCAATGAATAAAATTGCAGTAATTTCATTTGGCTACTGTTGATTTTATGATTTGACTGAGGAACCCAAATTTAGTGTGACAGCTAAGAGGAACTGGGTCTCCTCCACCCTCACTCATGTTCTCTCCCACTTACAAGCACTGATCACTCAATCCTCTGTTTGTAAAATAGTTATATTCTGAAGAGGAAATCTGAACTCTTTGATTTTTTCCTAATGAGTTTAACTCCCTGAAGCGGCTCATTGTAGAATACTGAGAGACTCAGTAACGAGCTGAATGAGGCCTCTAGGAACTAATGAGGCTTTGCAGGAGCTAATCTAGTTCTACCTCCGATTCTTAATTCTCTTTATTTCTTAAAGTTCGGGAAACTTGCTCAGTCCAGTCCTACCACAAATGTAGCAGCTGAAATAATATTTTCCTCCTTTCTACAGATACGGGCAGACTGCAGAAACTTGCTAAGTGATGATTTTGCTGAGGTTCAGATTAAACTTAATTGCAACTGTACACATAAAGACTTTAGTGAATTGTCACAAAATGGATGTGACAAATGTGTTAGCATAATCTAAATGTTAAATTCCAAATTACAACAATTTGATTAAAATTTGGGAATATTTAAGGGAAAACAGATGACTTGTTTCAATTAATGCTGCTTCCAATGATAATTTCTAAGTTAAACCTTTGCCCCTGAGTTATCATTTTGTTGCCTCTTCTTTCCATTTCAGATGACAAAGTCATCCCATCAATGCATCTGACCACTCTCTTTCCTAGTTCTACCCTGGGCCATATTCCAAGGCTCTGTCCCTACCTGTGAGGTGCTCAGGGACTGTGCCAACGGTACCAGAGAAAGTCCAAGGCCAACAGTCCACACACACAAGAAAAGGTCACTTCATTTCACCAGTGCAGAAATCACAGGGCTTTTAGCAATCATCAAAGGACACTGCAACCACTGCCCAAAGAATAGGAAACCTACTCAGCACAGAACTACCGTTTTCTGCTCAGACTGCCAGGCACAGATCTGCAGCCTTCTTTCCCTCAGGAAAACATATTGGAGGATGTACATTTAAAGAAACAGGCCAGATTTCCCTGTGCATGCCCTATGAGAACAGAAACAAATCACAGGCATGATTTCTACCTCTCCCAGAAAGGATTAGAAAGAAGCATTTGTGCTGTTTGCCAGATTAACGTGAAGGAATTTCAGCTCTGACTGGAGAGCTAACACCATGCCTGGAGCAGAACAGGTTACCAACCCTGTGACTCCTAGCTCTGGCCAAGGAAACATGCAGGGAATGATTCACCATCCTTTCAGGAAGTCACTGTGCTGCAAAAAATTAAATTTCAACAGAATTAACTCAGTGTGTAAGTCTCACACTATCTGGACATATAGGGCTCAGTTTCAACCTCATTAATAGTTTTCACTCATATGATTAAAGGGGTATCTGGTGTTAGCTGCCCTTAAGCCACAATTAAAAAGCATTTTACATTCAGTCAGTTACTTGATAACATAGAGAATTTTTCTCTGTTAAGGGACTTATTCATAAAAGTCTAATACATAACAAAGCCTGACTTAATTTGTCTTTATGGAAGGATACACCTTAAAAGTCAACCTTTAATCAGAGGATATAAAAACATCTTACAAGAGCAGATGAGAATTATTATGCACTACCAGAATTTGGAGGAGCTCGGGTGTGGGGTCTGTAATGATTTCTTCAGAGTCAT
Source organism: Nicator chloris (assembly GCA_013400495.1). Taxonomy (NCBI): domain Eukaryota; kingdom Metazoa; phylum Chordata; class Aves; order Passeriformes; family Pycnonotidae; genus Nicator; species Nicator chloris. The sequence goes on from WAAE01017312.1 coordinate 45,975, forward strand.
GTTTCAAGTCAGTGGAAAAGCAGAGACTAAATGAAGGTCTCCTGACACTCAGGATCTTCACATCAGCTATTGTATTAAGCCACTTCTCTGTTCCCTGTGCGGTCTGCAACTTGGAACAGAGGGAGGAATAAGGCAAACGCTCACCTTACTGGGGTCTGACAGGTGACCATGGCTCATCCAAACCACACTCTGTGTGTTTACCCTCATTCTGCCCTCAATATGAGGAAATCTGATCCAGTTTAAGATTCCTTCAGTGCTGACTAAATGAAATCAAATTTACTTTATGATTGCCATGGGCTGAGAGCAAGCTCATAAATAGTGCTGAAAACTGGCAGGATGTGGTAGCTTGGTAAAACAATTTCTTAGTAACTTAGCTACCTGATAAACCCTAACTCTTGATAAGGTATACCTCACTCTGCTCAAGACCTAAAAAACCTTAACAAACTACTGACATTATTTATATTGACTGATTACTTACTTATCTGTAAGTGGGCACTATTTTAATCACTGATTTGATGTCTTTCCAAAATATAATATGCATTTATAATGTACAAATTATAAGTATATTGTGTATATAAAAATACAATGTGTCCTGTACCCATCATCACATCACAGAAATGGGCAGCCCCAGATTTTTGTTGCCCCTTCATCTTAGAGCCTTGCAGAGTACAAAAATCGAGGATATACAACAAAAATATTTGAATCTTCAAAATATTTATGTAGCAGACAAGGTATGAAAGCAGATTTCCCCTCCTGCCTCTCTAATTCATTCAATTCTGCCTTCTGGAACCTGTTTTACTTTCTGTACTAAAGAATATCAAGAGCTATTTTCTAACTGGTCCATTTCAATCTGTGATATAAAACACCTATTACCCACAGTGTCAGTGCAGAGGACTCTCCAGGGAAAATCCTGTTTCTTGAGCTGCAGCCTGGACAAGGAACCAGAGCACACATTACAGTGGCTAAAGCAGACAGACTGAACAGGGTAAAGGTCTCTCTGTCCTCATATTTGTGACAGAATGAATTGGACTATTTCAGCTGCATGATACTCTCTATGAGCCAACACAAACAGATGCCAAAAGAAAACACATTTCTGTTTGTGCAATAACAGCAGATGGAGGATTGTCATGGAGCCTGCAAGGTAGGGCATTCATTTAATATAGATTCATATTTGCTGATCATGCTCATGCTTACTTCATATCACCTCATCTGGTGTTTCTCTTACCCTAGTTTTTTGCTTGGAATCATAAGAGTGAATATTTTAATGTGCTAATCTTCTAGAGACAAGCACAGACAGAATAGTTCCTCATCAATTTAATTATTGGATAGCACACTGTCTGGAGTTCTCAACAGCCACAGTTTCTATTTATTGGAAAACCTTTACCTCTGTGTGAGGAGGATCATTATCTGATACTCTGCAAGTGAAGTGTTTGATGAGAACATGATTAATCAGAAAGTATTCTGAGCAGCTCAGCTCTTGGTGACAGGCCCATAATCAAAGAGGCAGCAAGAATGTGCACTAAAGCAATTTTGTGATTAACATATACATGATTCTGGCCACTGCTGTATGCAAAGCAAAGCATTGAGGACAAGTGGGTAGAAAATGAACAAAATGTCTTATTTCCATAATTTTTCAAATGAAACCTGAACTGAGCAGGAATAAAGCTGCAATAACCTTCTGCCTTCAGCCTATGAGAACAGTAAATGCAAAATCTAGTAAGTAACACATTTCCTTTCCTTAATTCCAAAACTACTGGCACTCCTTATTCATTTTCTCATAGCCTAGAATATGTCACGCAGTCAGATTTCAAAAGAAGCTTTATATTTAGCTGAAAGAAAAGCAGGGCCAGGCATGGCAAACAGGCATTGATTACTATCAGCCTGCCAAAAAGATTCTGCAAAGATCTTGCCGAATGACAGCACCACACCCCCAACTTCTGTGCTGGCCTGATGGTGTTTCTGTTACCTGTTTTCTTTGTTCATTTTCATCAATTAATTAAGGTGGCAGTTTGTCTTGCAGTCTTCTGGGCCGCCTAACCAAGAACCGTGACAGAGCAGTGATTCTATTCACCTGTTGGGGACAACTGAAAGATCTCCAGAAGGAAAATATTGCTGAAGGGAAGAAGGAAAATAAGCTCACATCTGAAGACTTCTTTCATTTATAAAGAAAGCAGGCAAAGGATCAAGACCTAACAGCTTTTAATTCTTTTGTTTCATTGAACTCCTCTGTTCCTTATCATATTTAAAACACTTGCTACAATATTGCAGCAAAATTAATAATATGTGATCACTAAGCTTATCAAAATACCTGAAGGCACGAAAGAGTTATTGTAAGGTTCAGCTGGGGTAATAATTTTTACACTGTCACAGTAAATAACATTCTTAATCCTTCTTCACTGGTAAGCTTCACATAAGCTACCTTATGATATAAGCACATAAGCAGCAAGCTGTGAATTGTCCTGCAAGTTTGTACCTTAACTAACACCACAGTAACTCTGCTCTGTGCCATATTCTAAGAAAGGGAACTGTGGATATATGTGTTAGGGGTGCTTCCACTCTTGAATTAGTAGGTCTCTCCCTACAGGCAAAAGTATCTCGAAAATTATTTGAGGCAGATCCTCCATTGCTGCAATCTTGGTACCCTTCACACTGGCAAGGAGTAGGTATAAAATACAACAGCACTTTTCAGCCACTTTGTCTTCATTTTGCACAGATGTAAATGACTGCAAAGGTGCAGAGTTATGGAGAATCTGGCACTTAATAAATATTAATTAGCAAAGAATTACACTGCCCCATTGTGGTAATAAGCATTATCATTCCCACTTAATAAATGATGCTGCAGTCACAGAACAAGGTTAATTTACTAGTTCACAATAGCACTGGACAATGACAGAGCTAGGAATAGAATACAGGTGCCTCACAGCTACTTGTTAGTCCTGTATCTTTCTTTGTGCTTGCCTTTCTTACTGTGTCCATTCCCCAAAACAGCTAAAATTACATCATACTGCTGTCTCTTTACCTGGGGAAAAAAAGTGAAGATTCCCTGCAGCAAAAAGCTGTCAATGTCACAACACAACACAATCAGCCAGGGATGGGTTCCCCTGGGACAAGAGGCATGACAACCAACAAGTTAAATGAGCAGCTCAAAGGGATTTTTTGTTGACAAAAGGTTAGTTTAAAAATAAGTAATGTCATGTTAATTGTGGTATTTCCATTGACTGTCCAACACTAAAAGACTTAAGAACACACCCTGCAGAGTCTAGTGTTTGAGATATATTATAAATTGTAGACAAAATTCAAAGGATTGAAAGGGTTGATGCTGCACCAAGAAACTTTGATATTTTGATGAATCTTGATGTTTTGTGACTTGCAATGCCAAGCAAGCTCTTCTGTACTCTGGCCAGAAATACTGAGGGTAAGGGAAATAAATAAAAATAAAAGCAACTTCTCAGGAAAAAAGGTGTCGAGTACTCTCAGTATTTGACAATGTCTGTCACATCAAGACACAGATAAAAGGGACACTGAAAATGAAAGGTTTAGGAGCAGAATAAAACTACACAACTATTCTTTAATCTCCTCCACAGACCAAATAACATTCCTATTTTAGAGATGCCTTATGTCAATTGAAAAAATTCATTTTAGCAGACTGAAAATTACCTGACTAGAATTCCATCATCAGAAGTCTCTGTTAATTTGAAAAGCATAAGTACAGGACATTGGGAGTTTCAGATTGTGTTTTACAAAGTTCATAGTGACACTTCCATGTTACAAGATAGCTGATGCAAAAACTTGAAAGTTCAGATGAAGGACACCACAATCCACCAACAAATACAGGAGTTAGTCCAATGCTTCTGGAATAAGCAAGAGGACACTATTCTGAACGCAAGTTATCGTTGAAGGCAACTGTTTTCTGATAACTGCTAAATGGTCAAAATTCAGTGGTTTGGGGACACCTCAAAGGATCCAGCTGTCCATACCTAGCATGAACTGCTGGGGAAGCCAAGAAAAAAATGAGTAGCTGAAGCTTTCTCATCTCTACAGGTAGTAATGCAAATATCAACTTGGTGGTCTAGAAGTACTTTCTCTATTCCTGCAGCAAACAGAAAAGGTAATTACATTTAACACTATGCTGTAGTGAAACAGTCAGGTGAAGGAAGAAAATCAAATATGAAGCAACAGTATTTTATATCTTAACAGCAGTTATCTAAAAGAAAACTCTGCCAGGATTTTGGATAAAATGATAGTGACGGGTCTGGACATTCATTTGCATTACCAAACCACTACAAACCAAAATTAAATATATTAAGACCAAACTGTTTCTCTTGATATATGATTGCTTCAGCTCCACTTAGATTTGAGTGACAAACTATCCTCAGTAGGAAGAAAATCTGAAGCAGAGCTGGGTTGAAAGCTGGCTGGGTGGCAGGGCCCAGAGGGTGGTGATCAGCAGCACCAATTGAGTTTGAGGCCAGGAACCAGTGGTGTACCCCAGTGGGCAGTGCTGGGCCAAAACACCTCGACATCTTCAGGTATCTTGACAGCATAGGGGGCAATGAGCACAAACTGAGAACAGGAGATTCTGCCTGAACACATGGAAAGAGTTTTTTCCTGAGAGGGTGACTGTGCACCAGCACAGGTTACCCAGAGGCTGTGGAGTCACCATCCTTGGACACATTCAAAAGCCTCCTGGAATTGCTCCTGAACAACTGCCTCTTAGGTGAATCTGCTTGAGGAGGGGTGGGATCAGATGATTTCAGAGGTCCCTTCTGGCATCACCATTCTGTGATTCTATATAAAAACTTAAGTCCCAATATTAATACTACTCCTATCAGAAGATGGAAAGATGGCATAGAAGGCATAGAAGATGGCAATGCGTGTAAAGCTATCACTTGACTCCTCAAAGACATCAAGTAAGAATATGCAACAGAGGCTTCATTTTTCCATAATCTACGCGTTAATTCCTATATTTGAAAGGAATACAGTACAGTGTGGAGGTGTCTCAAGTATTGGTGGCTTGTAACAGTCTCTAATGGTGCTCCACTTCCTGGGGACAGCTGGGACTTGGCAAACAAACAAGAACCCAACTTTTATACAAGGAGAAACCCCCACTGCTCTACCTTCAGCTTGGAACAGCCCTGCTTTCCAGTCAGCCACAAAACTGGGGCATACTGAGCTTTAGTATTCTGTGCTGCATTCATCCTACACTGAATTTCTGTTGTCACAAAAGGCATACTGCAGCTTTGTCTGATACCACTGAAAACCCTTCTCTTGACCCCAGCCTGCAATGAACAGGTACTAAATTTACGAAAGTGACGTCTGGAAGACAATAAAAATAGTCAGATTTGGGTGACCCTTGGCACGTTGTTATTTAAACCCCTCAGTTTTATCTGTCTAAACAAATAAGCAAACCGACTACACTGAAGAATGGCTTTATTTATATGGGATTCCCAGACAAGTCATTAGAGGAAATATTCTGTTGTTTCATGGCAGTATTCAAAAACTAAATGTCAGCTGAAGTATCAAAATTTCTTTGTTAATCACATAGTCAGTTTTAGAACATGATTACAAAAAGCAAATAACCCCCAACATTGCTTTTACTTGTAAAATTCCTGTAATGAGTCAATAAACATTCATCTGAAAAGGAGTAGGGGACACATTAAAACTCCAACTACACAGTTCTTTAAACAAGCAGAAAGTGCAGTAGGAAAGATTAAGTTAATACTGGGGGTGCAATTCACAGCACTCAAACAAAAACACACTTCCACAGTTTTCGTCCCAGGCTTTCAGTGTTCTTTCCATTCAAGTGACTGAATACTGGATCTGCTATGTACCTTATTCAGCTCTCACCTCAAACAACCTCTGTGGTATATCTCCTGTGTCCCCATTTGCTTCTTGTATCTGACAGTGTAAAAATACAGCAATGTTATTCTGTGAAAAGATTTTTCGTGCAAAGCAGTGCTCAAGCTTAAATTAAACATTGTATTACGACACAGAAGAAAGACGTTATGCTGGCAATTTGGTCTGAAAAGTGGTAAGAAAACTGTATGAGGAACCTACATGTTTACTGTGTCTCATTAGCTGTACTAAAAGTGCTCAGTTTACCAATAAAAGTGCCCAGTTTACCAATAAAAGTGCCTATTATTCCCTAACGACACTGCTCTGCTAAATGCCTGAAGATCAGCTTGACCAATGCACTGCGTAGGTTCTTTTCTTATATCTCCAGCATTTCATTTTGCAAATGCCCTGTTAATATCCATTTTGAGAGCTTTTGGTCCTGGATTCAACCAAAGGTTAATGATACTTTAATGGACACTGCATGTTTCTCCAAGCTGATGACCACCAAAGACATTTTGACTAAGATTCTCTACTGCTGTGTATCTTTGTAATTAGTGCTCCTGCACAAATAAGATGCAACATTAGAAAATAAAAATGGTTGTGTTTTAAACTCTGCAAGAAGAGTGTGAATGACCACATAGAAAAAAAAAATTATATCAGAAAGCAGCATTATGTCTTGTGTTGTAGAAGATACTACCTGTGTGCCAGGACCAAAATTTTGAGAGCAATACTGTCATGTGTAAAGCCAAATCAGCACATTCACAGAGTTGTAATACAGAAGAAAAGTCTGGGCTGCCACATTTTCAAATCCTATTAGCTCCCACTATTGGTTTCAGGATTGCAGTCTGACAGATTTTCCTGTGTAATTAATGCAGAAAAAGACTCTGGGATAATTATTCATTTTATGCACCTCTTTCTCTTCCTTTACTAACGATATTAAAACCCAAACATTGTTTGCCAACCATGTAAAAAAGAAAAAAAAAAAAAAGACAGTCCTTTCTGCACCCAGAAAGAAGCAGATGGTGCCCTCAGTATCAATGGCTCATAGCAGGCGAAATTCCCATTGGCACAAAGGGGTCTGTGACATTGTAAAGAGCACATGGCACTTCATAAAGGGAGTGCTGAGCAACACAGCAGTGTCCTTCCCACTGTGCCCAGGGGAAATGCACGAGTCAGCATTTCCCCCAAGCACAGTTCCCCAAGGGAAATGCACCCAGGCAGTGGTTTAGATATAAAACCCTTGTGCTCCCCAGTTCATGATCCCATTTCTCATTTGTTGCTTCAGTGTGTGAACGCAGGAATGTGTCCTTCCCACAAATGACCCAAACTTAGAGCCTCAACAAACACTAAGCGGTGATCTATGGCTCTGGCTGAATGAGGTACTCTACACCAGCATTTGACCCAAAAGCAAACTGAGAACTGTGAATTCAACAGTACAGTCTAACACTAGGATCACATAGAGGAACATGGCAGACCATGGAAATAAATGCTACACACACAATGTATGTAACAATGCACTTTTGGAAATGTTGAGGAATACATTCAGTGCCAGTAGCAACATTGCTTCCCCTGAAAAGTGAACTTGGCAATTCTACTTGCTGTTAATAAAAGCAGACACTTCTCAACAGAATATACATTTTTAATACTGAGTTAGTAGTGACAGGGGCTCCTTACCAACCTACTCACATGTCAAGGAAAGGAACAATAATGCTGTCCTCCTGCTTCTTCACTCTTAAGTTCTGAATTACACATACTCAATATCAAAATATTATGAGCCTCTTCTCCTACCTCTTCTAAATATTATAATATCACTAACACAATGTAACATTGGTATTTCGGAATTTAACTGATGGCACCGGTGTTACACAAGTATTGTAACTAAACTTGGTGAGAGACTACAAGGAAAAGAAAGGGAATTTTATATCAATGAAAATTAAATTCACTCAGTCACTGTCCTTCTTTCATGGTTTTAACTCATTCATTCTTTTACAATCTTTCTTTCATATACAAGCACAAAGTAGCCTGGCCACGATGGACAAGGACAGCGGTTCTCAAGACCTCATAATATCTTCTAGGGCCTTCCTACACTGGAGATTATGGTCAAATGTTTGGATGTGCCTTTTATACCTTTGGCTTAAGGACTTTCAACATTTAGATTGATAATGACTGTGAAGCACTCTCTTTTCATATTGTCCTACCTGTCTAATGATTTACTTCCTATCTTTTCGTCTCCTTGTCTGGGTGTTTTATAGCTCTAATTCCTTCTTCCTGCCATATTTTCATTAGATGAGAATAGTCTAGCAAGAATACTTAAAGATGAGGCAGAGACTTTTTTTGAAAGGTCCTATGAAAGGACCCTTGCAGAGAACACCAAACACAGACCAGCTAATTACACATTTCTACAGCTCAGGACTGGCACATGACTCGGAAGAAGTCAGGACTAGAAAGATCCTCCCACTGCACTTTCTGATATGGCAGTAATTAGAAATGGCAGTCTTTATGCTGATGCAGTCCCCAAGCACTAGGGCCAGATGTACTGAACACTTGTAGCTCTGAGACCACCTGCCAGGGACAGTGTAGAAGTATCATTTGCTGAACATGGCAAGGGCACCTGCTTGATAAGATGCACTTCCTGCATAACAAGTTCGCTGTACCACGTTCCCTAAAGCATTAAATAACATCACGATCTTCAAATCTACTATTAATTTTTCATGCAGATTGTCAAACTTGTGTGTGATTGTGCAAGTGTGTGAACGCTATGAGTAAGTGTGAATAAACAGAGCTGAGCTGCAAGAACTGGGATGAACTGGGAATAAATCCATCCTAGCCCTACTGACAATACAAATACTTCTCCAGTCCCATATATGGTGAGAAGACACTAGGTGCCATTTCCTCTCACAAGCCACGCATCCTAGCAGATTTTATGAAGCAGGAAGAGCCCTGCTTGCCTACAATCTGTCACCATCAACTATTTTACTTAGGTCTCTTCCTACTTGCACCACGAAGAACTGCACATTTCAAACAAGCTGAGTCATCAAAAGATTTACGGAACTAAGCACATAAGCAGAAGAGCAGCTAAGAAAAATACAGAGGCCAGAAAAGGAAAAGATACACATTTCTGTCAAAATCATTGAAGCAGACACAGTCTTAGTGCAGAAAGCAGCATTCAAACAGCAAAAGCTGCAAAGCCTAGGTTTCACCTGCAGGAAGTTATTGTCAGTTCTATTATCACACCAAAACCACCAGAAATCCATACCAAAGATCAGCTGAGAGTGTCCTTATAGACAGGAACTATAAAAGTAATAAATGCCCAGAAATGACTGATTTATAGAGAGGCAGCCATTGTATAATCTGGATCTGCCTAGATCTCATTCTATAGGAAGATAATGTAAAAAGACAAAAGGCTTTCAAACAGAATAAGGGATAGGTTACATAAACAAACATAAATAACTCAGCTTTTAAGTTGCAAAAACTTCCAAGTGACCACATCAGACAGAATGAAAATGAAATCGTTTTCCAAACAAATCTCTCCTCTTTGCATTGTGACCTTGGAGAGAGATCCTTGCTTGTAGGAATCACTTTGGACAGGTCCATGGCTTTCTGGATTGCACCAAATTTTGCCAGTCTCCTCTGATCCCAAGGAAGTTCATTTGGTTGTCTCTGGGCCCTGCTTGTGCTCCTCAGGGTGGTCTCTGTCACGATGAGCTGCAGGCTCCCAGGCTGCACTGACTGTCCTCCTGCCAGACCTGGAACCTTCTCCCAAAAACAACACCCATCCTTGCTGTCCTTTCCAATGGCTCTCCTTTTCCAGCTACTTCATGAAGGGACACAGCACACAGCTGAGAACATGCACACCAAACACACACCATCTGTCACTTTTGGGAATTTAATCTGTGTGGGCACGGGCCTGAGACAAGCTCTGCAGGCAAGAACCCAACTAGGCGCAATCTCTGTGGCCGAGCTGAGAGGAACAGACACAAATTGCCTTCCTCTAAGCCCCTTCCTTCAAACCTCGCAGTAAACACAACACATTTTCTGCAGATCTTCTATTCTACAATGGGGTGAAGCCTTTTTGGCACAAGCAAGTCCCATAGGCTCTGATGGAAGCAGCTGGGGCCGGGTCTCCCCATCCCCTCTACACAGGTGAAGTTATGCCACAATTACACACCAAATATCCGTGCATTCCACAATGACCACACGATGGAGACTATGATGGTTGACCCTGTAACAGGCACTCATCTGCTGAGGTGCACTGAGAGGGTTCCTATGGCATGGCTTGACAAGCAGTCTTCTCACACAGCCCAATCTGCACCCATCACCTGAACTGCAGCTTTTAGGATGGCTGTCTCGCCACCCATCACTTGTGGAGAGAGGGAGCAAGGCTGGCTCTTGTCTTCTGAGGCGCCCCTGAGGAGACTGGTGAGAGGAAGGCAGATTGATTGTTCTGGATGAGAAATCTGGTCTGCATCAGGGAAGCTTCTAAAACTGCCCTGCAGTGAGAATTAATGTGCTCTAGTTCAGTTTGAATTCCCTATATCTTATTCAGTTCCAACTGCTCCCCATCAAGTGATTAATTCAGTAGAGGTAGCAAAATGAGCAAAAAAAAAAAGGCTAGCTGCACCAAATCACAGAAAATCCTGAAAAGAAAGTTAAAAAAATCCTCCAGATTCAGGAGTCAAACTCATAGCCCTGGGCAAAAAACCTGTTATGAGTTTCCTGTGCTTAAGGAGTGAATGGTGCTAACTTTTCTGGAGAGTTTGGATAAGGAAGCCGGTTCTTTTTTGGAAAATTGTACCTGGGATACACCTAAATAGTTCTTAAATCAGAAGGCCAAACCTTTGGCACACTCTGTTCTAGCCTGTGGGCCTACTTGAGTTTAACTGCTTCCAAATTCTAGTTGGCCAATTATCCTAATTCAATCCTGTTCTATTCTCTGCAGCTAAGATTGCATGAGTTAAAATCTGTTTGTAGACAGAATTTCCTCCTTTTGAAGGGGGGCATATCAAGATTTCATAGTGTAGAACTGAGTGACAAAGGGTTGGCAACTGCTATTATCTATCTTATTTCTGCATAGAACCTGTCTTTTGCAAACAATCTGGGTATCTTCATGTGAATCAAAGCTTTTTCAACAACTATTGGCATCAGGATCTGCTCCCACTCTTAAAAAAAAGTTTACAAAACTGTGCTGCAAAACAGCATAGCTTTACTAACTATTTAAGAGCTCAGAAAATTAGTAAGAGATACGTCAGTTTGGATTGTGATATGCTATGTGTCAATTTTGTAAGTAACTGGAATTTTCTATAATAATCTTTCTGACTGACTAAGCATCTGTGAATATGGAGCCACAATACTCCACAGCAAACCAAGTGTCCCCTCTTTGAGAAACACAATTGCCATGTCAGGTGACAAATGTGGCAGCTATATTGATATTACAGCCAGAAGTGGTACAAATGCCCCTGCAGACAAGACTGCTTTTCTCCTGTTACCCTTCATATTGATCAGGAACCCAAGGAAAGTTTAAGACACTATACTGCTGGCAATGAAAAATTACAGGCTCCTGTAGCAATTTCTTAAAACTCCAGTGAACTGTCAGTACAGAAATCAGGCAGGTGGCTTGGCTATCCAGTTCTCATTTATCTGCCCTCTGGCACATGTCAGTGCTCTGAGAGAATTTTGTTTTAATATGCTTTATATGCTTTATTAAAGCCACTCTAGAAATATTGAATACATAAGTAATTTTTCACTGCAGGACATTGATGTGGCAGTCCCAAGACTTGGCCTAATAATTTTTTTCCTTGAATATTTTTTAAATAATATCTGGCTCCAATAAAGAGTAATATTTTTTCATCACTCATACTCACGTTATTGGATCTGCTGCATCTTTAGAGGACACATACAACATAACACATACAGTCTCACTAATTCATTTAAATGAACCAGCCCTTCTAAGTAATTATGCCTATGTTCATTCATCTGCAATTTCCACACTCTTAATGAACAAGAAACAGAGTTGAATTAGATACAAAAAAATTACTCCCTTGATCGAAACTCTAAAGAATATAGTCAAGGTAATTTTTTTTTTCCATGCCGCTTCTTCATTAAACTGTTATATCACTATCTCAAAACAGTAAAATATCAGAGATGGAGGAGATAGGGAGAGGACTATGTCCTCAGTACATTCATGTGGGTGTGTTTGCTCTTTTTAGCCCAGATTTGGACTTTCACAAGTCTAACATCACAATCTTTTTTTGTTTGTTTTTTTTTCCATATCATTAATTGGGACCTGTTAGAAGAATTCTAATGATATTGTTTATAAATGTTCCACTCAAAGGAGGACTGGATCTTATAACTTCAAAGATTCAAAAAGCCTCAGTATAAAATGTCACTGCTCACTTTCAAAATGAATTATATTTGATGTGGAGAAAGGAGAAATGTGAAGTCACAGAAAGTGTGCCCATTCAAGTGACTGCAGCAAACACAAATGAAATGCCAGTTAAAAAGCCCTGAAAAATTTCAATGTTTCAGAAAGGTCATCTATTTTTTTCTGCTAGTGCATGGGCAGTTTGCCTGACTTATGCAGCAGAGAAAAAGCAGGTTATATTTTACAGTGTGAGAACCATATGATGAAAGGAATAACAATTTAGCACATCTGCCAAGAAGATGAGCCAGAAGGAAACATTTCCATGACCTATTTCATATACTTCTCTGCAAATACATTTTTTTAACAGGTGTGCTGTAGGACAGAAATATTCTGTCAATTCACTGTAGATTAAAACCAATAAATCAAGCAGACCAGATCTTCTGCTTGCTTTGTAGATTGTAAGGAACTATATAGATACATCTGAGTCCTTGCTGCTTCTCTCTCAAATATGTTTTGTTATTCTTCATGAACGAAACTGTGAACGTGTTTTGTGCTTACTCAACAGAAGCATGTCAGGGTAGACCAAGACTGTCAGAAGGTTTATTGTGCAGAACTGTAATTTTCACTTTACAACAGCTAAATGAAACACTACATACCCTGCCCATCCTGATGGCCCTTCAGGCCCCTGGGCAGACATATCATAGAAACCATCACAATGGAACCCCTTTCTGACTTCCCTCTCCATATCCTTTATGAAGAAAATTTTGAAGAATTAGTTTCTAGACAAATTTCTAGATCTTTCTACCTTTTCCCAGTGGGGTGTGGGGAACACAAAATCAATGTACTATCATTATTATTGTTGTTGTTATTATTATTATTTAATATGTAATCTGAAAACTGAATCTGATAAACATTTGTTTGCCTGACTTCCATTCCTCTATATAGTAAAAAGAAGTTCCATTAGATATTCACTTCCCAATTCCAATTTTTCCATTACTGGTGCTAATCTCTCAATCCTATCCAGTCTTGTAAAGCAGACACTGCTTGTTGATAGATGTAAGCAAGCAGCCCTTTAAAAAACCAAAACTGGAAGGCTTCCAAAACCTGGAAGGATTTGTGTGTCAAAGAGACATTTGAACTAAGTAACATTCAATCAACCCCTCAGGAGAAATTTGGTTTGGAAGTAAGGAGAATTTTAAAAATCCTGCAGAAACAGCAGTTAATTCAGACAGTGCTCACTCTTGTAGCTTCACAAAGGACACACAGTTTGACACACATGGACCTCCTCAAAGTTCATCATGCATTGTGTTGCTTTCCAGTGTTCAAATTCATTATCACCTACCAGTTTCTCACCACCCACATCCCCAGTTATGCCCAGCAGATCTGTCTCAGCTCCATCATGTTAGCTTTTCTAACATGAATACTTGCCTTATCTGAACTTTCTTGGGAACCAGGGCCAAGTGTTCTTTTATGTACAACCTGACAAGGTGCCCTGAATACTCCACTGAGAAAGAGTTCCCAAAAATTTACACATTCCCCTGCTTTTAGTTGCTGCGAAAAGATTTCATGTACAAATCCTGTAATTAGTTGATTTGACATAAAATGTAACTTTAGGTGTACATGTAGCTTATAAATATTAATGTTCTCCTGCTCTCACATAGGGAGCACTAAAAGCCCCAGGGAATATCTCCTTTCAGTATGACTGGTAAGAGTAGCTGGAAGATGTACTTGATCTCTGTCTGGTCAACTGCCGTCCTGTTGGACATGTATTTATTAGGCACCCCTGTGAACGACACAGAGATCTCAAAATTACAGCTTGGTGGGGTTGAAACAGGCATTGTTTGCAACCAAGGTGCTCTGCTGCTTGTTTACAAATAAGGTGAAGGTTGAGGCACAGGGGTGTGTGAAGGGTGAGGGCTGCCTTGCCTGCAGAAACAATGGAGTTCAGGATCCTGGGAGGAGAGACTGGAAAGGAGCAAGATCACAGCCCTGGACTAAAAGGAAGGATACAGAAGGTGAAAGCAGAGACAGGTAATCTGGCAGGAATAGAGAGACACTGGCCCAAGCATGCAGAGACAACCAGAAAAGCTGAAGTACACTGGATGCTGAACCCAGTGAAGTCTTCTACAAGTGTATAAGTGGCAATAAATACAGCAAATAAGTTTGGGGTCCAAAACGGTTCAGTGTTTTCATTAATGATCTGGATGATGGGGTGGAGTGCACTCAGCAAATTTGCTGATGACACAAACTGGGAGAAGTGGCTGATAAGCCAGAGGGTTGTGCTGCTGTTCAGAGGGATCTCAACAGGCCAGGGAAGGAGCTGACAGGAGTCTGAAGGAGACCAACAGAGGAAAGTCCAGTCCTGCACTGGAGGTGGGATAGCCCCATGCACCAGTACCAGTTATGCAGCTGGAAAACAGCTTTGCAGAAAAGGATCTGAGTTTCCTGGTGGACAGACAGTTAATATGAGACAGCAATGCCTCCATGAAACTAAGAATGACATTTTCTAGACCTGCATTGGATCTGGTTTTTCCTACATCTTCAGATATATGTGTTATTTGCTTAACAAGATTACAGCCCTGGTAGAACAACATATTACTTACATTTTAAAGAAGAGAGTTAGAAGAAAAGAAAGGTAACCTGGCATTACCTAATCCTTCCTTTGTTTCATATCAAGGTTCTTTCTATTTTATTACATTGTGCAATTTTTATCTTTTAAAACTACATGACTCAGAAAATATTAAATTATGAACACTGCAAGGGAAAAGCTTTAGTAATAAAAACAGAATACCAGTGACTTTCAAAACAATTAACTTGAAAAGGTCAGAAATATTTTGGCAGTACCCCACTATTGTAGGTACTTAACAGAGCCTTTGTCTACAATCCAGGCTGCTGGAATCAACATTGCTACTTCCTGACTTTCCTTCAATTCACTCATTAAAAATTTCTAGGCTACTGCAGAAAAAGAAATTGTAACAAGAACAGAGAAAACGTATCAGGTATATGTAGGTAATGGCATTTATAGCACTGCTAGTCTTTCTGCACTTCATTAAATTTTCACCTTTACGTTGTCTCAGATGGAAGAGGATCAATTCAGACATGGACAAAACAAACTGGCCTCTATTTTGCAGTTACAGATGCTTTACATCCTCCAAACCTGAAAACAAAGCTGTTGCAATCTAAATAACATAGATGAAAGTGACATTTGCTCGGAGGGCAGCTATTTATTATGTTGTGACTGCAAAAATCAGGGGGATTAAAAGACAAAAGGTTAATATGATAATGCCCAGTCTCAAAGATGGCTCATTAAAAGGCATCCAAGAAAAACTAAAATCAGAAGATTACCAAACCTTTCTTATCATATCACTCTGATACAAGAAGAATTCCCATTCTTAAGCTTAGGGTTGAAAAAAGGTCTGTCCACACAACAGAGAAGAAATGCTGGGACTGCCCTATAGACAGAGACTGAAAGAAAAACTGTATTTAATCATCATTTCAGCTCCCATCCAGGCATAAAGTACCTAACCTCATGTATTACCTATGATTACAAGATTCCTAGCATAGAAGCAGTTCTTTTTTTTTTTTTTTTTTTACTTAGAGATATTTATCTGGAAAGGTTCGTTTCACAATAGAAGCAACCTTGCAAGTGTCTTTGACACTTTAAGGAGAGTATGCAGCAAAAAAAAAAAAAAAAATCCCAACTGGTATCCCAAACACAGCAGTTGAAAAGATGTCCAGAACAAGAACTTAAACGAAAACCTGACTTCATCCAGGAAGGATATTTCTGTTGAATTAACGAAGCCAAGTTTTCACCCATTCATACGTCAGAAAATACAATATCTGCATATGACCATGCCCAGGAAAATACTGTTTGTTATATGAGATAACAGGAAATCCTGTGTGTAGAATATGGGATTTTCATGTATAAATTACAAGTTCTGCAGAATCTAACGAGGCTCTTTCCTCTGACATTTAGGGGTTGTCTCTGATACGCTCAAGTGGAAGATACCAAGAAACAGAGAGCAGACCTCTGCTAACAGTGTATATATATATATATGTTGATTATGTATGTAGCGTGCACAATATTGCTACATTGTATGCTAATAAAACAAAATTGATTATATTTTAAACCAATGAGGATGACCAATAAGTAGAATATTGAATGGATTCCATTTAAAAAATTCTTCAATTCCTATTTAAAATTTATTTCTTCCAGAGAAAGTAAATCTGGGCATGGTAACTATATCACTAGTACACTGCTGTTATAATTACACTGACTTGATACATTTGGACTGTGAAAAAAGAAATTGTCTTAAACTGGGTTTAATTTGAAATATACACATCACTGCTGTTTTAGCAGCAATTTATAAAACTGACATCAGGGATGCTAGCTAACAGTTGTTTCTTTTTAAACAATCTCACATATTCAATTATTGTATTCTCTAAGGCCAGAGCTCATGCCAAGCATATTTACATAGAAATATAATCTGTACCTTTGATTTGATTTAGAAAGTAAATATAATCTGTTTAAAATTAGCAGGATTGGTTTTCAGGGAGGTTTTTTGTTTGTTTGTTTTTGGTTGGTTGGTTTGTGTCTGTTTTTTGACATGAACAATGCAAATAGATTACTTTTATGAAAAGAACAGACTTAGAAAATATAATTGTGTGACAGTGCTAGCTAGAATCAAGCACAAGCAGAAACTATGGACCCTTTATAGTACATAAATACATTTTGAGCTACAAAGCTACTACCATAGTCCATGTGTTTATTCCTCTTGAACCTCAAACCACAGACCTGTGCAGCCCTAGTAATGCATGTACTTGTGCTCCGACTCAAATTTATAGATCATTTTCCCAGAGACCCTGAAAATGGACCTAGAGAATGACATACATATCCTACTTTCCTCATCTGAAAGATATAGGCACGGCTTTACTCCATGGCACACTAAAATCCAAGTAACTGGATAACTGCAGAGCTTGTAAGTCAGCTGTAACAAATGACTTGATGATTCTCAGAGGCAAGCAAGATAATCATCAACAGCTCTGCATTAACATCAGTGCATTAGCAAACAAGAACAAATAAAACTCTGAAACAATCGGCCCTTGCTATCACTGAGGATAAAAAAAA
>WAAE01017313.1:0-57366 GCA_013400495.1 Nicator chloris
TGGAAGGGACTTTTAAATGTCATCTTGTCCAACCCTGTGCAATGAGCAGGGGCATCTTCAATTAGATCAGGTTGCAGAGGGTCCCATCCAGCCTGACCTTGAATGTTTCCAGGGAGGGGGCAACCACAACCTCTCTATAGATTGATTCCTTTAAAGAACAGCTTTATAGTAAGATGAAGTCCTCCTGGTGAGCATAAATGCAAAAGATTGATTATCAGCAACAGTTTTATCTTTCCTAACAGTTTCTTTTAGATTTTGTTAATATTTCCACCATGCCTGGTCTTTGGAAGGCATTCTGTTTCTGATAAATTCGTTATTATTAGTTTTTATGGCTGTAGCATAAAATCTGAATCCAGATTTGAACTTTTTGAGATTTTAGAGGTTCAGATTTGGACTATTATAAAAATAGGAACAATATGTGGAGCCTGGGGCAAGGCTTTGAGCCTAACATTCCTTGCAAACAAGGCAGTGGCCTTGCAAGGTGACTGGGAGAATTAGCATGGTTCCAGGTATTCATTTTCAGCTCATTTATTCAACATTTGACTACTCAAAAGAAAAAATATATTGTTCATGCTGTGCAAACAAGACACAGGAACCTGGTTATTTTCTCTTCAGGTGTAAACCTCACCAGACCTGCACAAAACTCCTCCCGGAGTATAAGATAATCTGGAAGTTCTTCACTGTTGATGATCACGTAGGAGAAGAAAGGGAGCCACCTGTGAGACAAAGCCTTTATGTTTATCTCTTACAGGTCTGTTGGCCAACAGCTGTTGGATCATCTACAGGGAGGACCTACATGCTTGCTGTTTTTTCTGAGCCACTGCCAGCTTGCTGCAACCAAGCAACTTCTGCAACTTCTGAGCTGACTACCAGCCATGTGGCTGTAGGGAGGGTAATGCCCCAGATAATTAAACTTTTCAGAGACCCAGATAATTAAACTCTTCTGGTATGTTACCACTAAGCTGGGAAGACCCAGCTTTTAGCTATTTTGTGGTGTAGGCTTACATTTGTTGGGATTGCACCATTTAGGATCTTCTGACCCACAGACAGATTTATGGACCTGCCTTGAGGAACATGGCTGACTTCTGATTCTCTTCTCCAAACCAGCACTGCTGGTTTGCACTCACTGCTAAGAGTAAAAGATGACCTCTCTGACAAGTGTCCATCTATTTTCTTTGCCATCTTCTCCTTCCCTGGTATATCCCACATGTTTGCAATATGTCAGCCCTCATTGTAACTTATTCTGTCATTGAAACAAGACACACAGGTGAATAAATACTTTAAAAGGATGGTGGTGCATTTGGGATGTGCTGTGCTGGTTTTCTATCATGCTATTTCACATAAGGCAGGCAAGTAAGGAGAAATTAGGTTTACTTCAATAAACTTAATTTGATAAAAATAAACATGGTGGGCAAGGTTAAGTTTGATGAGCTGGTTTTTGATTCCTAACTACGTACACCAGCTCTCTAAACACTAAATAAACTCCATGACAAACTCTCATGGTGTGATTTTTACCCTTCTTGTGCTAAGCTGAATTATTAGTTGTCAGAAAGATAAGGCTGAAGAGAGGAAGAGAGAAACCAGCCCAAGAGGCTTATTACAGAAAAAAAAAAAAGTTTAATTTGCAATTTTTGCTCATGCGTTACATTTTCCCTGAAAACTCATGGCCTAATATCTAGTACTGCAGCACCAAGGACCTGATTTACCCTGCACACGAAATAGAGGAAATAACTTTCCCATGTGAAGAAAAGAAAGTTTGCTATAATTGAGCTTTCCACAAGAAGAAAATGGAGAAGGCAGGGGAAGACACAACTCCAGATATTATTCACTTGTTATATGGAAACTTAAAAGACTATTCAGACAACTAAAAAATAGATTTCTTTTGGTGTTTTTTCCTTTCCTTTTTGCAGGAAAATAAGCCATTCTTCTGATGGTAAAATTCATGTATAAAGAGGTAAACTCTGAAGCAATTGATTGGGCTTTCAGTAAGCATATTTCTGACAATTCATTAAATACAGAAAGATTTATCTTCCATGAGAAACAGAATGTGGAAGCAATGCAGGCAGGCTGAAGTAAAAGAATACTTGTATTGGAGGAGTAGAAGTGCACAAAGAGTCTCACTTATACTTGAATAACAACTATTAAAAAGTCATAAGACTCTTAATACACTTTTTCTGTCCTTTTTTTTTAACCCAGTCAAAGAGCATGTCTCTATTGTCCTTACTCATTCACTGCTTTGTCAGCTCTGAAGAGAAGAAGGAATTAGATTGTATTTCCAACATGAATGCAGTTGCAAGGAGTACATACCATGCTCACAAAGCAAAACCATCTCATTTGGCTCTCCTGGGCTAAGGAGCATTCTGCTGAGTGTGCTGATCCTTACAGAGCTAGAAAGCCAAGAGCAGTGCCAGGCATCCTGACCCTCCACACGACCATATTTCTTGAATATGCTGAGAAAATGTTGGTGTAGAGAGGAGTTTCAACTCCCTGTCACACTTTTCAGTGAGTAAAGGCTTCCATCTGCTCTCAAGGCACTGCTAGTGTGCAAGTTAAGCAGGTCCAGCATGGTGACAGCAGACTTATTTTCTTTGAGTGTTCCAGGAATTATCAAATCTCCTTGAACTGAACACGTGGGCAAAGTGTCTCTCTGTGGCAACCATAAGGTATGTGGTAGAGATTTGTAGCAAAAATATTTTAGCAGTCAATTCATACTCATAATAATCCTTCCAAATGGCACTCCTGGGAGAAGACCTAATCCTATTGTGATATGTAGACCAACTTGGCTCTCTGAATCCAGGACCAGCAGAAAACAAAATGCAGTTGAGACCATGTTGGCTCCATCAGTTTTTGAACCTTGAATTAGGTTCAAAAGACCCAGGCCTGGGAACCAGCACAAAATCCTTGAGGCTACTAAGTGTCCCAAATAAATGATTACTCAGAAGTTCCTTGGAGAACTTTTAAGTTTCCATGTGAATTCAGTGAACTGTCTCCAGTAGGTATTTTCATGCCTAATGTTTAGACACATACCTGCAGCACCTGAGCACATCTTGTGCAGCCGGCAAAGGTTGCCAGTGTTGTGCTTTCACTTGGGAATCCAGCAATTAGGGCTTTCCTCTGAGATATGAAAGTCCTGAGACCAAACCATTCTTCTACCTGCTGAGACATGCATGCACATCCTCTTTGAAAAGCCCCATTGCCCTAGGCAACATGGGGAGTTAGATTCAATCACTTCTGCTGAAGCTGCTTTGCTACATGTAGGGAAGTTAAATATTCATGCTGAGGAAGAAAGGAGAAAGAACAGCCTGTGGGTGGTTGAGGCCAAGGAGAAGTACTGCTGCCTGCTCCTCACAAGGCCATGATCTTCTTCCCTTCTTGGAGGTCCTTGTCTGTGCCCTGACACTGAGTGATAACTGATGCTGTGCTCTCTAGGGAATCACTGGAGAGAGGTGCAGGATGTGCTGCAGACAACAGGATGGAAGCTGGGAGGAAGAAGAATCTCCAGCTGCTCCAAGCCCTTTATTTTTGCCCTGATTGGATGGCCTCTCCATTCCAAGATTTCTACAGAGGATAACAACATTTATTCTAAAGAATATTTAATTCTAACATACAGTGATTAAACTTCACAGAAGAAAGAAAAGTTTTCTCTCCCCAGATCTCTGTGAGAGCAGGCATGCCCTTGTACAGTAACTGCTCAGGTCCCCTCGGGCTTAAGGCAGCAAAGGCACTAAATGTGACAGTGGCACCTAAGTCTTCTAGCAGAACCAGCTGTAATTGCCTACTAGTTGAAAAACACACCCATTTACAATATTTATACACGTGTTTCCCTCTTCCAGATGGAAAGCAAATAAAGCAATTAACGTAGCTTACAGAAACACTGTGACAAAAAAGTCACAAAAAATATTTTCTGAAGTGATTGATTTTTTTTAACAGCTCAAAAATCTTGGAGGTAAAGAAGTAATTAATAATATTTTCTTTTAAAGAAAAAATTGAGGAATTTTTTATTTTAGAAAAAGATGTAAAACTATCTAATGACATTAGGATAACAAAAATTCTTCCAGTAAAACTACATAGTTTCTACTGTAGGAAGATTTTACTTGAAGTGATTTTAAAGTCCCTGAAATGAATACACACCATAGTAGATCCTAGTTCCATGGGCTGTGGCACGTGCATCTACATCAGCTATTGCACACAATGCATGTGTAGAATCTTATGCAGCAATTTTGTGTCAAGGGAAGTACTCTCTTTGACTTCAATGGGAATTGGAGAGACCCTTAAGGAGTAGAAGGGTACATCATAACAGAAACAAAGCTTAGTTTAGATGTGAATCACAATGCTGCCATTGAGTTTATGCTCAGTTTAACCTATTAAACAATGTGAGATGAGCAAAAATTACTCATTTCCATACTGCTGATTTTGCAGACTTTAGAAACTCTGAGCATGAAATAGATAACTTGCTCTTAATAACTTTCTGTGTGGATAATATATTTAAATGTAGGAAGATGTAAATTACGTATTTTTATTGCATTGCTGGTTATGTCTCTGTAGCAATCCAGCTAAATGCAGAACTTCGAGTTTACGAGGAACTGCCAAAAAAGATTTGTCTGTTCTTCACAAATAAAACAATGGTTGACTATACTGTCATGGAAGGTTCCAAAGATTAAGTCAACTCTACAAATATGATTGGTACTTTATTTCCTGAATGCCTGGCCTGACTGTATAGCTCTGTCTGTATTATAAAAATGCAGTGATAAAATTGCACAGAGGAAAAGATGGGATGTCACTGTATACAAATCTACATAATATTCCTCGATGCCATTCTTCCTTAGATGGGTTTCATGTGTCAATTCACTGTGGTTATTCCTAAAGACAGCACTCTGAAAAGACAAGATCACTCTAAAGGGCTCTTAGCACCTGAGAAAAGGGTAGCTGCTGGGTGGATTTTTCTTTTCTAATTTTTTTAAATGAATAAAATGAACATTTCTTAGAACTAATGCTTTGGGAGTTCAAAAGAGAAATTATTCCTTAAAATATTAAGGAATGGCAAGAAAATTGGTGATTATTAAATTTGCTTTTCTGATGGCTAATTTGCTGATAGGATGAATTTTTATGTGATTGTTCCCAGTCTTGATAGGTAAAGCTATGGTCACTTAATGCACAGCTGCTTACTTCTGTGAAGGCTTTTAACCTGACTTTCTACTGGACCTGGTTTATGACATTTTTGAACTCGAATTCTTAATCCCACACATAAAGCTGAACTAATAATAGAATATGCAAAAACCTCTTACCTTTTCAAATTCCTACCATGAGCCTTAATTTGTTCATTTCTCCCTTTTACTGTCTTTTCCTTCTAGGTTTCTTTTCTTGTACCTCTTTTTTCTTGCCATGACCACGAAGAATTTAGAAACAAAGCTGTGCTTACTTCCTGCAGACATATAATCTCCACAAAAAGCTGAGTCCCTTGTAACCATCAGCATCTTGCCCCAGGCTCTATCTACAACATTCCCTGTGAATGCACCTTCCTCGAAGAGCAAAACTGGGTAATTAGATTCTAAGGAGGCATAAACGGTCCGCGGCATCAGGTGACTGAGAGTATTATTGGGGAGCATTAAAATGCATGAGATTATAACTCACTGTTCTTGTAAAGATCTCTCAAGCTTAGAAACGACAACACTTGTACAAGTTTCCATGTAGCTCTTTCTGAACTTCCACTTTCCACTGGCCACATATTCCTTTTTCCTGAGCTCCTGCATCATGAAACCCCTGTGTATTTTGAGGCTGGTTTTCATTGGCTTTGCCTTACTAGGAAAATGAGTCATGTCGAAGAACAGGACCTGGGCCAAAGGGACACCTACAACAATGCTGTTGGCTCTGTGACTGAAGACAGATTCAAGCTTGATGGGTGCACAGTATCCATCCATCCATCCATCCACCCATCCATCCATCCATCCATCCATCCATCCATCCATCCATCCATCCATCCATCCATCCATCTGTGAGACACTGGACACCAACAGTTTCACGTGGGTCAAAAACCTTTTGAGTAAACTATGACTTCCAGAGCTTTGAAAGTATTTAGCTTCCTCCTGAGGCTGGAGCATAGCAATCCCCTGAGCTGGATCTGTCCTTGGACACAACTTTCTGCAGAGCCCTGCAGTTGTGCAGCAGCCGAACACATGCACAGCAACACATCCTGCATGACCTATTATTTCTGAAAAAGTCAGCATGCAGAGGGTTGAGCTAAAAACCATGACGGACAACCAGGAAAGGAAAAAATACTTAAGGATTTTCTAGGAACTGGGATTCAAGTCTCACTGCAAATGAGGGAGAAAAAGGGAGAGAGGGAGGGAGGAGGAGATCTCTCTAAGTCTACAAGAATAAATATCCTCCAGAGCTTTCAGAATCTCCTCTCTCAATATGAATTCATTTACCTTATTTACAACAAAAAAATTGTATTATGACATATACTAATCTATAAACATAATATATCATACATTGGCCACTTTACACCCCAATCCAGTTATCTGGATCAGTGCTGTCATTTGTTTGCATAAGGGCCAAATTACTTGGGAAGCAGATGTCAATTTCATTTTAGATTGTTTTTGGGTTATTGTTCCCTCTCTGTTTAAAAATATTAAGTTAAATTAGATTTTAAGATATAGCATGTTTCATTGTGATTTTAATTGCAAATTGTGTTGAATTTAATTTAGTTAATTTCCTGCTTTCTTCCTAAGAGAAAGAAGGAAAATAAAAATTTTCAATATAGAAAATGTTTTTCTGTGTGTGATTTTAATGCAGTGTGTATGAATGAAAACATCTTTCAAAATAAGCATGCAAACTTATAATTACAGATGACAACAAATTTGCAGGAGTCTCTCTGAAGACATGCTTAGTAAGACTGCAAACTTTGTATAGTTCTTTTCAGTTGTGACTTACTTTTTTGGAATGGATGAAGATCAGATTTGCTGCTATAGAACTCTTAACAGCCATACTTCATTAAATGAGTTTGTGCACTGTGAAGAACACTGTGCTTTAGTTGTTGCTTTCTTAATTTTGCTTTCCATTTGCTTCTTATCTGATCAGCAAGAATATAATGAGGCTGTATCAAAGCTTTCTGAAGCCAGGGTGCCAAGAGGAAGGAGTCAGGCTCATTTTTGTTGTGCCGAGCAATAGGACGAGAGGCAATGAGCAGAAACTGGAATACAGAAAGCTCCACCTGAACATATGTGAAAACTTCTTTACTGTGAGGGTTAACCTGCACTGCAACAAGCTACCCAGAGATTGCAGAGTCTTCCTCACTGGAGATATTCAAAAGCCATGTGGACACACTCCAGACTACCATGCTCTAGGAGGCCCTGTGGGAACGAGACGGTTGGACTAGGTGACCCCCAGACGTTCCTCCAAACCTTGCCCATTGTGTGAGCCTGTGTGAAAAGCATGTAGCAAGTTTCTCTAACCCAATGAAAAGACATAGTAATGTTAAGGGCTCACTATAAAAAATTTTTATCATTCTACATTGTTACTTTCAAAATCACCAGTTCTAAATTCTTCTATTTACCATTCTTCTTTACTAAAATGGGTTTTTTTTAAGTGTCACAGCTCTAAGTTTTTACATTCTGATCTCACTATGAAATTGATTTTAAGTTATTGTGATCTCCAACAGATCCACCAAATAATTTTGATTCTACTTACTTAAAAATATCCCAATGAATGTTTCCACAGCTTATGTTATGTTCCTTTTCAACAGAGGTGATTCTGTTTTGCAAGACCAAATGAAGTTTTTTTCACAGTATGTGTCAAGAAACCCAAAACAGTCTCATATTTCCCACTGGAGCGGGAAATAATGGAGTGACCCCATTTATATCCCACCTTAATGGTCACGTGCATATTGGTGCTCCTCTGGCCAGGATTCACAAGCCTTTCCTGCCACATGCCATTTGAAGCAAGATAGATAGATAGATAGATAGATACTGGGATGGGAGGGCTAGCTGCAAACTGAAGCACAAGACCATTCACCACAGCCACTGTGGTCATGGAGTGAGCCTGTGGTCTACCTGCCAGCCAATTTCAGTCCTTGCTGACATCAAAAAGAGGACTCCTGTGGCCTATTGGGCTCCAGATGCATCTTGGAGAAAATGTCTCACCCTGTCATGCCTGTGTTTCTCTCAGGCTAACCCCAATGCTACATGAGCAATGCTGTTGTCAAATGTAAAAGCTTGAACACACTCACGGAGCCACAGGGAGGACTATGGTTAAAAGCATGGAGTGAACTCCCATGTTGTCACTAGCACAGGTGCTGCTAAACCCATGTGAGGCTCACAATAGCTTGTAGATGCTGACTTTAGCCATCACTAAAACATTTGTCTTAAGCCACCTAAGGAATGAAATAAAAAGTGTGGAGAGCAAAGATACCCCTCAGAGATGAATCCAGCATGTTCTGTAGTCTGAAGTAATGGTACTTTCAACTTGTTGTTGGTCTCTTACATAGAAGTCCTACACCTGAGGTGGGAGGGACTAGACATCAGAGGGTTACCAGAGGGTTACTAATTCTTTATGTCATTTTAATGTAACCCAATACATACAGTTGCATATTGTATAAAAATCTGCTTTATTTACTAGATATTTGATAGTCTCTCCATGCTAACAGTCATTATTTTTTTTCCCTCCAGGTGAAGCAGATGAGATTTTGAAGAGGAAAGTTGCATACAGCAGCAGAAGAGTTCTCTGAAGTAACAAACCCCAGTGCTTCCTGCTCCTGCAATTGCCATAGGAACAGAAATGCCACTTATACTCCTCTCCCTGCTTTGTAGTGAAATATTGCCACTTGAGGGGATTTAGAGGGTTGCAAGGGCCTTGATCCTGCAGGGTTCTGAACATGGCTGGTGAGATACAAGAACCCTGGTTCCCAAGGTATTTACATATATCACATCTATTGATTTTCAAAACCAAAGGAAGCTTGAAGTAAAAAGTCTTGTTTTTACTGGATGTGAGTGTTGTGTGCTCTTTAATTCTTGATGAAAGGGCTGAGAGTTTAGGACTTAATTAAATTCCCCTTTCTACAGTCTGAGACTTTTGCTGTTGAAACAGTGATAGGTCTGGTCTGTTCATAGGTCTGCTTGGTGTTTATCTGAGGTTAGAACAGGTCACAGAAGGGACCCACTGATGTGGCACAGACAGATGTCAGTGTAGCCCTGGACACCTTGGTTTAACTTACTATTTTCATATGCTTATTTTAACTTTATCTAATCAGGTGGCTGAAGCACTGTATATTCCTTAATTACTGCTGAAGGTACCAGAAATTATGGAGAGCAAGTGGCCAGATAACTACAACTTCAATAAAATTTGGATATTTGTTCGATCTACAAAGGGATCTAATTTTTTACAGAGAAAGGAAACTAGGACAATAATAATTAAAGTAATATTTACTCCTTAATAAATGCCTATTTTTATACTGGTGTTAGAGGTTAACAGCACTGTTATTTACTCCTCTGCCAAAAAGTACTGAGGGATATGAAATGTAGCAGCCAATAAAGCTGAGCCGTCAGATAAATAACATTCATATTACTCTCTGACAAATTCTTTTGCAACACGGGGATATAAATAACACTAAGAAAGCTGTTCCTACATTACAAGTTTACTGATGTGTAAAATGTAATTTTAAAAAGAGCCCAAAACACCAGGAGTGTGACTGGCTGTAACATGATCTATAGGAAGGCTTATGTGGCATATCTAACACCTGTAAGGAGATGAAACCGGGGAAGTGAGACATCTTTGTGAAGGTGGGATGCAGCCCTGAAGTGGAAAAAATAGAAAGAGCAACTCTCATTCAGAGAAGCGATGATAGCTTTATGCACTGAGCAAGGCTTCAAAATAATAATGGTAATGTTTCTGTTTCTGTGTCCACAGTTCTCAGAGGGATGGATTGGCCAGGAACTGCCTGACTCTCAGAGCAAAATTGCATTGCATTTATGTTCAGAAAACATTTATGCATTTATGCTCAGAGGGCGTGATGAGCTCCTGATGCAACACAGGAGATTTACCTCTGAGGGTTTTCTTTTCCATAAGCACCCAGGGTGGACCAGGCTGCATCTTTTCAGCAGCAAAGAGCCACAAAGAGGGGCACAAGAGTGCCAAATTGCCTTACCTTAGGAAAATGCTTTGTTGGTTCAGCCCCTTGAGAGCAAGAAAGAGTGCTTCTTTTTACACTGGATTTTGGAATGACTTAGTAAGAAGACAGATATGGACAGGTATGTAGGTATGCAGATAGATAGATAGATAGATAGATAGATAGATAGATAGATAGATAGATAGATAGATAGATAGACAGGCAAACGAGAATGTGTTTCTTAACATACTGGCATTAGAAAAAATTACAGTCACTAGAAAAAATGGATGTGGAAAATGACAGCATGCATGAAATGAGTGTTGGGGACAAGAAAGAAATGGAGAAATGTTCTTCAGTATTGTCAGTGCTTCATGCAAACATGTTCCTTCACACCATTCGTGATGGAAAAAGAAGGAATTGCTCCATCCAGGAGAACTGTACCATTTCTTTTAATTACTCTGTCTCTAGTTTCTCTGCTGTTCACTTTTGGAAGCCTTTCTTTGTGATGCATTGGATGTAAAACTCGGTTGCCTGAACTGCTTACCATGGAGAACACTGAAAATCAGTGAAATCTTCATCTTCTTCTAAAACAGACCATTAAAACTAAATTCATACCACTGTGATGGAGAGGCCCCGCAGGCTTTCCTGTGCACTCCTTTTTCCTTCTGTACCTGTCTGGGGAGAGCCAGAACTGGGCAGGAGGCAGGAGTCCCCCTCAGACCCACCTCTTCCCTGCTGCAGAGAGCTGAGCTGTTTGACAGCCCTGTAGCTCCAGAGGAGCTCTGGGGCGTGGCTGTGCACCCAGCTTGAAGGGCTCTACAGGATAATCCTATGGATGACTGTTTCTAACAGGTTTTATTTTGGAACTTATTGAGTAATTACGTGCCACACATCATCTGAGGTATGTATTCACAGCAACTCTCATGCTGCAATTTGCTGTGTGCTGTATTTTTTGCTGTTTTGTGCCATCAGAGAGAGTTTTTATATTGTGTTGCCTATCAATAAGTACAAAGTATAAAATTTGCCGTTTCCTGAAAATCTGGTTTGGGAAATGTCAGTCTTGTCTAACGTTTGCTGCAATAAGTGGTCGTCTCTGCTGTCACCCATCAAAGACCCCAGTGACATTTGCTCAGTGCCTGCCTCTCACAGGGAAGAGAGAGAGGTGAAAGAAGGATAGAGACAAAAAAGAAGGGTGGACTGTCAGCTCATCTATTGATCTTAGAGCTGAGCCTGGCTGTTGCTGAGGTGAATGACTATGAATAGTCCTGGAATTTGTTTTTTTAATGAGAGATAATAAAAAGATAATTTAGGATTACTGTTCATTATATTAATATTTCAAAACTTCTTGGAAATATTATGTTTGTATTTTAAGTTCTATGTTTCCGGAACAATTGTGTATATATCTTCCTGCTGAACTCCAAATGAACATCCTCAGAGCATTAACAAGCACACAAAGAAATAAAAATAGGAAAGCCATTTCTAAACTGCCAGAAATGTCTTTGTCCAGCTAAGAAAAATTGCAGCACAAACCGAAACAGGCAGAGTGTTTAATCTGTAGCAGCCTAATGACAGGAATAAGCAAGTGCACTGATATTTTGGACAAAATGTCTAAGTAATACCTTTCAATCAGATCTCGACACCATGGGATCATTTAGGTGTGAGCGCAAAGATGTCCCTTCAGACTTATCCTTACTAATAGCAAAAGCATTCTTGTAATCCCAACAATGTTATGCTGTCTTCTTCCAATAAAATAAAGAACTTAAATTAATACTAATTAAAGATCTATGGGAAAGTATGTCTGCAACACAGTATTGAGACCTTTCTAATTTCTTTCAAAATGTGTTTCAAACTTGGTATCTACCATAGTCAAAAGGATAAATTTTGCCGACATTATGAACATATCCATTTGGGAAGGCAAAACAAGTATGATTTAGATCTGGCTTTTGTCATAGATAAATAGTTCTTTTTGTAGTGAGCCTGCAGTACTTAAAGCAACCCAGCAAAGTCCAATGAAGTGTCAACTCAAGCCAGGAACATTATTATTTATTGTCATTTAAGACCCTCATCACTTACAGACATCACTGGAAATATTACTGGTGATTGATACTGATGGCAATGATGATTACTCTTGCAATAAGCTTAATTAAAATAATGAAGTACTGTTGCACAGAACTTGGTTGCTGCCCAGGCAGGATAATGTATAAGCAGCACAAGGAAGTCATCAGCTCAGAGTGCTTCATATTTCAAGTGTGACATTGCTAGGGAAGCAAAAAGGCATTGTGTGCCATTTCTCCACTGTTTCTGCTCCATCTCCTATGTGTATGCATATACAAATAATTGCTGGAACAGGCACTGCAGAGATTGCCTTTCAGGTACTAATCCTGACTCTCTCCCTTAATGAAGTGTAGATTGATCATAGTGGTGGTATTGCTGTTTTTATAACATGCTGCAAATCTCTGAGAAAT
The DNA here is from genome assembly GCA_013400495.1 of Nicator chloris. Taxonomy (NCBI): domain Eukaryota; kingdom Metazoa; phylum Chordata; class Aves; order Passeriformes; family Pycnonotidae; genus Nicator; species Nicator chloris. The sequence continues at coordinate 12,568 of WAAE01017313.1, forward strand.
TCTTTTTTCCATTATTCTTCAGGGACCTCTTCTCTGACCACTTGGTTGTGGCAGTTTAATTGATCTTCACCTGCCATAGAGTAGCCCATGCAATCAAAGGTTATAAGGAACCTGGAGAGAGGAGAGCGATTTCTGGCCTCTCTTGTTCTAGGTAGTAAATGCCAGCAAAACCCCCCAAGCACTCAGGTGTAACATCATCTCATTATTCTGTTCTATTCTATTAGCTGTGTTTTTAAGAGCCCAGAATATAGGTGTAATCTTGAACCATCCAGGCTAGCTGAGCTGATCTCAGACCCAAGTCTCCCACAGCACAGGAAACAGCTATAAAGATCACGGGCAGCTCCAATTTCAGAGCAGGAAGATCTGCATTTATAAAGGATCTGCATTTATACCTTGCCTCATATTAAAGTCTTTTTGAATAAGGTTAATTAAGCTGGTATACTGTATAAACTTTTAGGGTAAGTGGATTATAAGGGGTTTTACAACATTGTTTCTATTTCTCTTTGGTGTGGCCTAAAAATTCAAAGTTAAGCAGGGATCATTTAAAAATCATTTAAAGTGTAGCATGTCTGTAATATTAATTGAGACAAGGATGCTCATTTAGGAGGAAATTTCACAAGGGCTTAGGAAAAAGCCTTTTCTGAGCAGGTAAAATGCATCTGTGCAATCAAATTGGGAGCCAAGTCTCACATTACCACCACATTGTGCCATTGAGATGGTCTAATTTTGGATATTTTATCTCTTGTCCTTCCCTATTTCCAGGTCAAAGACTGATGATGTTTAATGTTATTTTGCCTGCAAATTTGTACCTTGTCCCTCTGCCTATCCATAGCTTATGAAACATGGCAAGTATTTGTTTTCCTTCCCTACTACTTTCCACTTACTTTAATTCGCTGAGCCCTTCCCTTTGCACTCACACCACTATTTTGAATATAACCTTTCTCTTGAATGACAAAATACTGTACAGCTAAGCAGTATCTTGTATAAATTACATGCCCTGCAAGTGAAAAGGAAGAGACATGTGATGTCCAGATGAAGCAGAAAGGGCACAATTTAGGCACTTGTGTTACTCATACAGACCTGCAGATTCCTCCAGCACAACTGAGGATGCAACCTCACCATTCCAGCTGCTCCAGCCACCACTGTTCCACTACCACCAGTGTTCCCTTGATTTTTGCCAAGAAATTGTTCTGTCTGAATAGATTATCTTTTCTCGTTAGTTAAGCCTGTATCCTGTCTCTGTTAAGGGGAACCACAAAAGAGATATGCAATCAGCTCAGTAGTGGTGGTTGTAAAACTGGTTTCACATAAGATGATATCAGGGTATGAATTTTCTTGTGCATACCAAGAAGGTATATTTGCCTTTTCAATGAGGTGTTTTGCCTGCTAAACATCCCATAAAATGCCAGTTGCAGAGTGGGAAACCACCTGAATCCTCTCTTACAGCAATTACAGGCAATTATAGAGATTGAGGTCTAATATTTCTTAAAGAGGGAAGAAATAGCTCAACTAACACAGATGTGTTTGGCATCCTACTTTTGATAGAGTCTGACTTTTTCAGAAGGTGCATTTGACCCAATTTTGCAGCATAACAAAGTGCCTGTGGCTTTATGTTTTCATATACCACCAAGAAACTGAGAAAAAGGTTGCCCCATTTCGGCCATTTGACAAACAGGAAAATGCACTCAGCAGTAGCTTCTAAAGAATTAAATCATGAGTGGAGCAGCAGAGAGACATCAGAAGAGAAAGAGGACGGTGTGGGTGTGGGCGTGCCCTGAGAGAAGAGAATTGGGCAGAGCAGAGAGAGAGTTTGAGATATGCAGGAATAAGAAGTCTATTTGGTGACAGTAAAGAAAATCAATTGAATCAACCAAAACATGAAAGGTTCAAGCTGGTATGAGGAATGTGTGGGGAAAAAACCCAAATTAATATAAAGCAACTCAGTGCTCAAGACAAGAAATTTGTGGGGCACACAAAGCAAAACAGCACTGGGTGCTCAATTTTAAGTAAATGTGCTTAAGTGCTCTATTGGAAAAGAAGAAAATAGGCAACACTTAAATGTATTTCTACATAGGAAAGTGGTGCATGTTATAAAAACTAAGTCTTCAAAGAGTTTCTACAGAGAAAGTAGTCCTTCCTTCAAAAAACTCAAACACAGAAAAACTGTAAATTTTCCTTTCAAACCCCAAATGTGTCTATGCAGACATGCTATTCATAACCTGGATTCCTTCCTTTCAGTGCTGATTCACCAGTTTTGCCTGTAATATAGTAAAGCAAGGAGCCTCAAAATGTGCCATCATACCTCAGAGGGAGGTCCCAGTCTAAGGTCAAATATGTGGGCCAATTAGAGAGTTAAGAAGAAAAATGAAAGCATTTCAACCCAAAAGGTACCTTTGCAATGTTCTTGTTTAATTGTTTTTTGAAGTGCAAGTTTTCAGTTCTGCTGTATCCTTTTTCCTAGTGTGAGAAAGAAGACTCTTCAGTAGAAAACTTTGATGACAACAATCACTTTTTCCTAGGTTTGTCAAATTTTTGAAAGTGCTAATTAAAATAATCACATTTTCAGTCCTAATGTATTTTTTTACACCCAGATGCAGACCACTGACATTCCATGCACACAGGTCAGTGAGAACAATACCTTAGTGTTAAAAATTACCTATCTGTTATGACTGGAAACATAGTTATAAATGAATGAGTGCATGAGAACTATCTAATTATATCTGGTTCTGATCCCACTATAGCTGTTCTGCAATCACCTGTTAGCACCATCTGAAATAGCAAAATGAGAAAGAAAAAAAAAAAAAAAACGAAGCAAACAGGGACTATTATATTGGCATGGTATAAATCTTGCCAGAATTCTTTTGTTTTTCTGTCTCAAAGATGACATAACAGATATTGGAGAGCTTGGAAATGGCTAAGAATGATAAGGAGTATGTAAATGCTTCTTATTTTGAGAGGATTTGCATTAAGAGGATGAATTTAACAGTTCATAACAAGATACAGCATCATGGCTAGTGTAAAGATAGAACATGCACTTTTGCTTACTCTCTACCCTAACTGAAAAATGAAAGGCAGTCAATATAACTAAAGGGCAACTAAACTTTTTATTTCAATTTTTTTTTTTTTTAACAGAACCTACTCAGTGTGACACAGACCCTTGTTTTAACCAGGTACTTAATTGACTGAAAAAGGAAAGACTGTTTAGCTAGAATGGCTGGCATCATCCTAAATTGAATTTTAAAAAAGATTTTTTTTTCCTAGCTTGCAAATAAACCCCCATGCCCCAGGACAAAAGCCAGCCACTAGACGACAGAGGGCTAATGAGCAGCTTCCCTAACAGAGCAGTTATTCCAGAAGGCCCCAGCTCAGCAGTTCTTCACTGCCTAGGAAAGCATGTTGAGTGGAAATGTTCAAAGGGGTAGAAAACAATTAGGTGTGTAACTCCCATCCAAAGCTGGGGGAGGAGGAGAGGCGAATGCCAGACTTCCACCAGGCTGTTGAAAATCTTCCCATGCCTGAAGTTAAGCATGTGCTTAAATGCCTTGGACTTTCACGGCTGAGACAGGACCCTGGATTAGAGCACTCATGGAGTGGATCAAGCACGGGGAGCCCTATGCTGCTGTACAATAAAGCTGAAGTCTCCTTTCCTGTTGTTAATCTCTTTCCTGTCTGTTAGCCTCAAGGCACAGTGAAGAGTTAATTGATTTTCATCCAGGAAAAGAGGACTTCACTGAAAAGTGCAGTCATGGAATTTTTTATTTTATTTTAAGCACCAGGCACACCTGCCAGGCCCCCAATTATTCCTCAGGAGGAGAAAGTCTACTGTTTTTCCTGTGAGGAAACCCTCTGATCCAAGCACTTGTTGGAGGTTTTTACTTCATCTATGCACTGTGTTAATCTGTCTTCCCTTTTAAAACCTGGCTGCTGGTGGAGGTTTTGGGGTTGCCTGTCCTTTTGTGTAGGTGTTTAGTGGTTAAGGTATTTAACCAGGGAAAGATAAAGCCATGGTTAGTTTCCTCCTCAGCTGGGGGTGCTAAAAGTCCAAGGAAATGTTCTCTGCAGCCCAGGTGGCTGCCCAGCAATGAAGAAGATTTGGATTTTGGGCCCCTTAGGCTGGGCATCCTTCCTGGGGACTAGCCCAGAAAAGGGGAGATTCCTCCACATGTTCCTTTATAAAAAAACATTTTGCAGGGGACCTGACCCTGCTGCTAAGTGCTGGGGCTCTGGAATTGCTCAACTGCCTTAGAGAGTGGAGTTGGTGCAAACATCAGATTGGGCCAAAGCTACCCTCAGAGATGCATTGCATTTCCGAGGAGATTTGGAATTTGATGATTAGGAAACACTCTGAGGAACCAGGAGCTGAAAGGGTGTGTTTCCACCATTCTGTGCATCAGCATTAGATGTAATGTTGAGCTCCTGCACAGGCTGTTGGAGCTGCACTGGGATGTTGCCTCATAGCAAAATCTAGACCATTTTGGGTAGAAGTGAACTGCAAGTGAATCTTTGAGAGAGTACAGTGTGCTCCAGTAACTCAAGGAAACCTACCTGTGCTGATCTGAAAAGTCTTCAAGTTGCCCCCCAGTCCTGGCACAGACAACGTGGACGTTGGGCTTCAGTATAAAAAATTTCCCTCTACAGATCCTTTCCTTTCTTATTTCTTTACATGTAGGTGAAGTCTTAAATGTTCCAAATTAGTGTAATTCTTATTAAGCAGGCTTAGTCTTTTTAAATGGTTTTTTTTTCAGTCATGTTGAGTCACTAGTGCAGTACTCTGACAGAACAGTTTTTATAGCATGACATGGAAAAATTACGTTCTTCTTGCTGAGGCTTGAAATAACAACAACAACAACAACAAAACCCAAGGGAGCAAAACGTGAAAAATACTTGTGCTAAATTCAAAGTTGCACAGGAGGCTATAATAGCTTTACATTTTTTTAAATACCAGAACAGGTTCTGTTGTGTGTCTTGTAGCCACTAATGGATTTTAACTTTATTACTATTCAGTTTTATTGGAACTAATCAGAAGACTGCAGGAATGAAAGGACTCCCACATTACTGAAACAGTTAATTTTTTTAAAGCCAGGCTACTGAAGAGCAAATTAAAAGGGTGGAGCAGATCAAATCCATGTGTGGGTCATTTAAGAGCTCAGTCTCATTTTTGAAATATAGATTATCAAGGATAACATGAATTCAGCATTTCTATGTAATGTTTCATTCATTGATCCCTTAGGCCAGCAGCACTTGGCTGTAGAGAGATACGTAAAAATGAGTTTTAAAACTTTACTCTCTTTTAATATTTTATAACCTGTCAAAAGAATCAGTTAGAGACTCTGCCTTTTCTCAAGTTCTGATATCATGGCAGCAGATCTTCAGCAGAAATGTGTTTTTTCATACAACTAAATGGTAGTTGCCATGAAAGCACATGGCGAGTCATGACTCTGAAGAAATTCCTGGGTGAACAGTAGCAAAGGTGAAACGAATGGCTAACACCTGCCAAAAGCTGCATGGAGAGTGCTGATGTCATCAGCAGTGCCATCACTTCACAGGCAAAGCCTCCGCTCGGGTCTTGACAGGCAAGGGCAGGAGGGTACGACCTTCAAACAGCCTATTTTAAGATGCATTTTCTGTGTGGCCTTTAGAAGTCTCACTGAAGCCTGGGCAGGACCCAGCCTTTTACTCATCAGGTCCTTATTTATGTTTATTTATAAGCTTTTCCATGGACGTCATCTTGTTACTGCGTGAGTGCATCATGTATATTAATGGCCCTGTCCTCAAGCTTTGCTAGGAGTGATGAAAGAGCAATACCTTGCTCTGACAACCGGGAACAGGGATGCAGGGAGGGGTGAGGTGATGGGCCAAGGTCACACACAGTGTCTTTTGTCCCCCAGCCTCAGCTTTAACTACCGCTCTCGTTTTTGGTTAAGTGTACTTAGCTGTTTACTTTGGTGGGAGCTGAAGTTTTCATGACTCTTCTCAGGGTTAAGTCTAAAATGTTTCTGGCATATCAGTACTGTGATAGACAGACAGGTACACATGTCCACAGACTTCAGGACTGAAGCTTCATGAGCTGTTTCACAGACACCCCCAGAACACTGCTTGGAACTTTCTGTGAGTAATATGGAGAAAATGTTGCCCTATAGACAAAAAGCCAGAGGATGAATGTCTGGCTTTGGACCATAGGCTGAGCATTATAGGCTTAGCATGGGAGTAGTGGCAGTGCATTTAATTTTTTGCAGGGTACTGTAAAACAGATATCCTGATGCTACAGAGTTCCTCACGAAGCCATTTTGACCAAATCATTTAGATCAAAAGAGGTTGGTCAGATTGTTACATCCTCCATGGAACAGTTGACTTTTCAAACCTTGGTTACCCTAAGAATTCAATACCATGCCCTAAGACACCATCCTCTGAAGCACTGGGAATACCCAGTCAGCAACACAAAGATACTTAATAAAGTTAAATGGAATATTTTTCCTGTTTGGCAAGGCCACTCTTCTGGACAAAACTGCACATAGAAGTAGTTAACCCCCAGCAGAGTAAAATACTAGTGCTCTATATTACGTTGACATTTAATTATCAGTCAAGAAAGATCAGAAAACACAAAGCAAATCACAGGTAAGTTGAAAAGAAAAGCATATTGCTCTCATCTCTTGAACGATTGCTATGCCGTAGAATCAGAACTGAGAGTCCATGTAACTGGCAACTGATTTAAAGTTTCAGGACACATAGCAGCTAAAATTGAAAGTAATGTGAATGAAGGTGATGTGTTTAGCCTCAGGAAGCATGGAATTAAACTGTCTGCTGGTAGGAGGTGAGAGGGGAAAAAACTGGAAATGGAGCAGTCCCTTGTTTCATAACAGCAGCCCACAGGAAGGTGGTAAGGGGAAGGAAAGAGGGGGATGAAACCACAGCGAGATTTCCCTTCAGTGTACCTAGCAGGAGATTAGCAGAGAATATGCTTAATTATTGCTTCCTGCCCACCTGCCTTGTTCTTTCAAGAACCAGAGCTCACTCAAACAACATCCACTGCCTTGGCAAATGCACTCCTAATGGAATTGGTTACAAATTAACCAAGTCAGTTGCTTTTTTTACCTGGAAGGATGTGCAATTAATTTTGTCTACCTTTTTTTTTCAGACCTGCTGGTGAACTTTCAGTTTCCAAGGATCAAAATCTGGATGCCATGCTGGGATAAATCAGCGTAACTTCTGTTCAAGGCAGTGATATTGCCTGTGTTTGCACCAGTCAGTCATCCATCAGTTCTGGATGATCAAATTCACTGTCCTATTTACTGCCTTCGGTAATTCTGCGTTATCCTAGGCAGTGCTAGATTTATTTTGTTAATAATTCATGGGTTGCCTTCAACTTATGACTCTCTGTGCTACACAAATGATATGGAGTAATTAAAATACCTTTAAAGCACCTTGAGTGCTGTTGGCAGGAACAACAGCAAGTATTTAAAAGAATATTTAATATCGTGCACTGCCGGCATGCATGCTGGGAAACAAGCTTGCATCCCAGACCCTACCCTGGGCCAATCACAGGAGAATGGCTTAATTGGTTAATCATATAAATTACAGTCACTTAATCATTTTAATCACCATCAGCCAATTAGCTCGGAGTTATGGGCTCTGAGGTAACAGTTATGCAAATGTTTGCTCCACTGCAAGCTATTAACAGCCATATTTTCTATATCAAGCTGACAGTGACTGATGTGAAAAGGGAAGTGAAGAAAGTGAGCATTTGTTTAGTATCAACTTCTTCTGATTAGAATGAAGCACATTATTGGAATGGACTGAAAATGCAGCAGTTGTCTTTTTTCATCATAGAAAAAACCTTCCCCTGGTTATGCTGGAGTGGGCATGCTGAGGTGCTCTCTCAGATGTTTTTGTAGAACACTACCATGATTGCCCCAGTGTCACAGCATCTCTGTCACTTTTAACGAACCACTTCAATAGCAGGATCAGCATAAATGTTACTGGAAACCTGCAACAGTGATTGAGGGCTGGTGGGTTATTGTTTATCAACAGTGGATAATTTTCCAGAACAGAGGTGTTACCTCATAACAGGGCCTCCCCTGCTCTGTGTCTGCCAAAATCATCCCAGTTTTATACCCATGAAAGTTGTGGCACCATGCTGGCTTAAGTGGAGATAGTTGCTACTCACAGTGAAGATCAGAGCTTATCCCCAGCTCTTTCTCAAAGGTGAAAAAGCGCACATAAGATTTTTCAATATTTTATGGCTCATTTGCATTGTTTGGGTAAAATGGGGCTGCATGACAAAAATCCAGAAATGGATTTGTATGAGAAATACAGAGCAGCAGAAGTATCTCTGATACAGTGCATTGGGGCTGGAATAGACAAGACTTTTGTGTGATCAGATGTCCATCGGTGTAGGTTCTGTTCAGGAAATATATTGTTCTGATCCAGTGCCAACTTGGTCTCCCTTGACAGTCACGCAGAAGTTCCAGAACTTCATTCCTATAGTAAAGCTGATATGGTGGGAAAAGTTGGAGAGGAGTGAGATATTTGTTAACATTACTTTTTTTCTTTTTCTGTTTATCAGCCAAAAGCACACTTAGATGTCTAGCAGATAGAGGGTGCAGCTGACATGATTTTCTGCAGCATTCAGAAGCTTGTCACTAAAAGAGTGACATGTACCTCAGAGTTGCAAAGACGCTAACATACACAGAAAATGCACTTGGTGTATTGGGCGTGAGAAGCCACAAGTGGTCCATTTTCAAAATGTCTCACTGCGATCAAGAAGCTCACCTACAAGATACGGAGGAAAGTTTCCATGAAACCCTACAACATTTTGATTTTTGTGTGTGTTGTTATTTTAAGACATTTTGGCTTGCAAAATTCCCGGTTTGAAGGGAACTTAGCAGTGTAGCTACATGGATAGACATATCACTGCCATCACGGTCATGTATTAGGGCTTAAATTAAACACGCCTGCTAAGGACATCATTAGAAAGAATAACAACAGTTTTATGCTATGGTTATTCAAAGCCAGTTAGCCTGTTGTACTCTATAATATTCAATTAACAAGTTACTACAACATCTATTAAAAATTTATTAGTCCTTTATCGGTTGCTCACAAATAGAACCATAATGTAAAGCATGATAATTTTGGCTATTTAAATTAACAATTAGGGGAGATGGTGTATGAGTTATGAATACTGCTCTTCAAGACAGAGGGGCTGATCTCGTCAGCTAAAACAGAAGAACAAAAACCCTCACTATATTCAGAATCACAGAATATTCTAGGCTGGAAGGGACCCACAAGGATCATGATGTCCAGCTCTTAACTGAATGGTCCATACAGGGATCCAACCTGGTGAATTCATGACCTTGGTGTTATTATCACCATGTTCTAATCAACTGAGCTAATTTCATGGTCAAATATTGATCAACAGAGAAATAACTAGGGGCTGGAAAGACTGTTTTCAAAGTGTTTCCACTTTGGAGCAAAGGAGGAGGAAATAAGTTCCTGAGTTTCAGGTTCAGTGATGCTATGAGTAAATGAGCCATGTAGGTACTCTAAGAATCCAATGAACCAAGAGCTACAAATAGATTGCTACCACTGAAATGCAAAAATACCTGGCAAAACCAGGCAAAAAAATGCTGCTGCAACTGCAGATGGGTCTGTACATGAAAAATTACTCTGATGCCAACCAGTAAAGTCTATAGTAAAAGGCAGCCAAGCTGAATGGCAACCACCCAGAGGGCAATCCCCTTCATAATACGTGAGCTAGCAAAATATTTGCATACAGTTTTATGGAGGTAATTGAAATTGAGATTAAAGCCCTCATCTTATAAAAAGATGAGACCAACCAGGGTTCTACAGTACCTACAGAGACAGGATCTGTCTGTGGCACACCATGTAAGCACAGCACTGCACCGGCACAGACAGCACAGCCCCAAACAGCTTGGTGGTAAACCCTGATCTAAGGATCAAACCTCAGGAGAAAGACCAGGCTAGGAATGACACATCCTCTCCCTGTAAAGGAATGAAATGCCTCATTTTACAGTTCCAGTGCCCCAGTACTATTTCATCTTTCAACGACCTTGTTTCAGAGATATCATGAAAAATACTGAATACTTTTAAATTTCTACCTTTAAGCAATATCTTACCTTTCTGTAGCACCAAGGAAGCTCCTATTGAGTAGCAGTATCTTTCAGTTGTGTTGACAGGATCCCCTGGCCTTTGCCATGCCCTCAGCAGAGATACTTATGCCTGGTAAGCACTGCTTACTCTGTCAAGGTCGTTCCACAGCTTCAGAGACATGCTTTGCCTGAAATAAATTAGTAACAGAGCACACCTATCAATATTTATTACAATTACTCAGGCAGAATGTAAAATATAGGCTTTATCCATCAGCAGAGTGCAGTCAGACCATTGCTATGACCCCAAGACCAGGCACCCCAAACCTTCAACTCTTGTAAATGGTGTCATGTCCTGTCAGAAGCAATTGTTGGAGCTGCTCATCTGCTTCTCAAAGGAAGATGGAGCCAGGAGGACAGTTCAAACAGGAGGAGATCTTCCTGCAGAGAAGAGAGAGAGTTGCGAGGGCTCTAATTAGCCTTCCACTAAAACATTTCCCAGTACCAAAGAGGAAGTGTGTTTGTCTAGGATATTCCTTTACCCTATTAGGCTGGAATCTTCTTAAATCTTCCTATGACTCACATGCCAGGAGATACCTTTATAATGGTGATTGTAGAAAACCATTGACTTCTCTAGCCTGATGCCATTCAGCTTTAAAAAATAAATAAATACAGCTGTGATTTGGTATTTGTCCACGCACTCTTTAAAAGCTTTTAGGAGAAGAAAAACATTATTTTCTTGCTAGTTTGTTGAATGATCACCAACAGTCATATTTTGCATTTGCCACTAGAAAAAAGAAGGTTTTATGGAGGTTTAAAAAATACTTTAATGGCAGGTTTTCTTCATTCCTTTATTAGAACTATAGTTTTTCTGATCTGACATTCATGTCAACCAAGCAGTGCACAAGCAATGTCAGATCAGGCTTCCAGAAAATTAGCCTCAATTAAGCCAGGTGGCCTTTGATTGTTAATGATTGATTAGAAAGCAAAAGACAGATTTATAGCAAATTAGTCGATATCTGAGCTTTTTTCTTCTTTATTGGTAAAAGATATCTCCTTTCTGACTGTTGTTATTTTTGGTATTCCATTAAGGTGCTTATATTTATGTCACCATGTCTCAATAGAAAGGCTTTTTTATCCCATTGACAAATTTGTCACTTAAGGAAGAACATAATGCTGCTGCTGGTTTTACTGACTAGTGATAAGTTTGACGATATGAAATACAATAATGATCTTAATGTATTGTCATTTAGGTACATGATGGTGCTTGGCTTTTGCTTGTAGGGAGGTCACACTGTACCACAATATTTTTACTTCATTAGTGTGTTGAGGGTGAAGAGGTACATTGGTGCATAACCCCAGAGCAAGAACAATCTCCATTCAGGAGCAGTGCTGTGCAAATGTTTTTTTTCTCTGAGGTTTCTAACTTTACAAAGAGCATGATGAATCTTTGACCCGCCTTAACCAACAGTGTGCCTAAGGAGTGGCATGCATCCCAAACACGATCAGTATTTGTTTCAGGCATTTTAGTCCAGACAGGCAAGTTATCTGAGGTTGTGAATATCAGCAAACACAGATAGACAGCTAGAGTTAAATTCAAGAAAGAGCCACAGCTGCCCCAGTGCAAATTTAGGCACCTCAGGGAACAGTGTCTGAACAGGGGCTTTCTGAATATCACTTTTGGCCTGAATTCCTGTTTGAGTTGAAGTTTGGGTGTTGGTACATCCACTAGCTGTACTACTGGTTACAGTTCAGCAGCAAGCTAGCTCTGGAAAATATCCCAGCCACTTCTGGCTTTAGAGGCCTTAAATATTTTTTGAAATCTGGCTCCATAATCAACCGCATAAAGAAGGATTTTAGAGACCATCACCAAAGCACAGGCAGCTGACATGAACAAGATTTTCTGTTGTTCTTCCTCCCCATCTCTTTGTCTGACATCTTCACCAGGCTGCTGAATGGTGTCCAAACCTGAGAGATGGGTGCATGAAAGAAGGCTTGCATGCCGTGCAGTTTGAAATCAGATGCCAAAACCAGGAAGGAAAACAGTCAAACCCTGTTCTTTGGTAAGAATTAAGTATGAAAAGCCATGGCTCTCCTTCAAGCACCAGTATAATTGGGTGAGCCTTGTTTTGGCCTTGTCAAAGCATGAAGTGCACCCAATAGCTATTCCCCTTTTCTACAGGATGTGATTTCCCAAGTGACAATGCAAAATCCATGTATGACTGCAGATTTCTTGAACTGCAGACTCCTCTTTGACTTTCTACCTTGGCAGTGACTGGATGTGACAGGTATGGATGTGAAAGATGTTTAAGGACCTTAGGGAAATTAAGACAAAATCACAGCTGTACTACTTAAGAAATGTAGGAATAGAAAGGACATGGTTAAATTAATAGGGGTGTTCTGTTGCTCAGATCTGGGAACATGGAATACAAGCCAGGTCTGGGCAGTGAATGTTAAAGCAGCAGTAAAATGGGCAACATTAAAAGTATAAAAGGACTATTATAAACTCCTGATTTAGCCTTCTTAATAAAAGCTGAAAGCTTGCATTGCTGCTAGTAAGGGCTACTGAACGTGTGACTGTGTTAGTACAGGTGGGGCCAGGGAGAGGGAAAGAATGAGAAAACAGAGCATCAGGAGAAAGTGTGCTTTTATTGTCTGATTTTGGTTTTTATTACCAAAGTTTGTAATGCAAAAAAGGGTAGCTGGATTGCTCTACATAGTGAAGAAAAGCCTGAGTCGTCCTCAGAGAGAACGAAGAGAAGGAACTCATCCTTTTTCGTGTGCTCCACTTTTCATCTTTGAATTCAGAGATGTCAGGCCCCAGGTAGCATCTAAGGCAGAAGTTAAACTAAGGAGAAGGCAGAAGAGTTTTTCTTTTTGGTCTGGCCATAAGGAAGAGGTCATTTAATGTCTCTTAAAGCTTTTTTACTGTGCCCTGATGTAAGCCAAATGGCCTTGGATAGTTACGGGGTAAAGAAAGCAAGCTGTTCTTAGTCTGCAAGAAATATGACTGATCATCTGAAATCATCCATGCCTCTGTTGGCTGCACAATGGCCTTCATCAGCTATTCTTTGTCATGGAAGTCCTTAAGCTACATGCTGAACCAGAGTGCTGTGAACCTGGGGACAGAGTGACAAAATGGGAACTTTTGGGATATTGTGAGTGGCTCTTGTCAGTGCCGCTTTCACCAGAGACAGCAATCTGTTCTTCATGTGTGCTGGATTTCTTGCAATGTGTCACCAGTCAGAAATTCAAAGTGCTGAAGGCCTGACCCTACCCTGGACAGTGGCTAGAGACTTTATTATTAGCTTATGACTAAGAAAACTCTGTTCTATTTGCTTTTTTTCTCATACACCATATGTTGAATCAGCTGATGAATTGTCCCCTGAAGAACTCTGTCTTCTTCCCATTGCTCTTTCTCATTTGACTCTTTAGGATAGCTTCTAAAATAATCATGAACTAGAATTAAAATAGCTAAAAATTAAACAGATGTTGACCCTGATCTTTCAACTGTTCCCTTCAATTTTAGTTACCCTTGTTAAGACTTTTAATGAGGGACACAGAGTATTTTTATTATCTTAACTAATTCCAGTAATCTTCTCATTTGTGTCATGCAACTGCTACTATTGATTAAGTTAAAGCAGCTTTTTATTCTTAGAAAAAAGTAGGATAGATCTATTTGTAACTGGCCAAGGCATTTGGTCTATTCTGGTGATCTGTGACAGAAATCAGAGTAAAATAGACAAATCATTGAAAGACCATTTCCCACAGTTTTCAATCAGCAACGGGTTTAGATTGACCGAAGTCTTCCATAATGCAGGTGTGAATGAGGATCATTGAGTATAACTATTTTTCCTTCCTCAGTGAACAGCACAACATATTTGTCTCTATGAATGTCTGTATTTACAGGATAGGATATTCAGCTTCATGAATAATTTGGCAGATCAGATTCAGGGAAATGGTGTGACCTGGTAACGTGAAAGACAAGGCAGGTGGTACACTGAGCACCTGCCCTCCTCCACAGAGTGTTCAGCATCTTGCAGGATAAATCCCTTACCAAGGGTAGTTATGATTCACATCTATAATGACCAGCTCACCCTCATAAGAAACAAGCTATGTTTCAAACTTTGATCCAAATGTGAATTGGCTGCTGGTCAATTGAACAGAAATTGGATCATCACTCACTAAGCCAAAGGCACAAACAATATGTTGATGTATTTCTCAATAGGAATTTCTCAAAATCATTCTGTAGCTGTAGTCAGAGAAGGCAACAGAGGTTTGTTTCTCTGCTGCCTTTTAGCTGTGTCCCTTTTGGGTCCAGGAGGAGTCAGCTGTGGTCGTGCTCTGATGCATGGAAGCTCTGGAGAGCCGATGAAAAGAATCAGGTGAAAATTTGAAAATTCTGGTTCCTGATGCTGCAATCCTTAACTTGATCAGGGTGTCACGCCTCCTACGCTGGGAGTAAAAGTCTGTTTTAGAGAGCTAGACAAAAATACATTATCAGCTGGAAGATATGCATGGAATAGGTAGGAATTTCTGGAGAGTTAGACCCTCAGAGATAGTAAAAGAGTGGCAAGATATCATAGGACAAAATGCCCTGATCAGTGTCCTTGAACTTCAACAGAAGAAATTACAGACAGAGGTGGGAAATCGACATCAAGTGAGATACTAGTGCAATAAATACAGCTAATTTTATGTCAGGAACACGTTGTAAAGGGCAGGAAAAGCAGCTGTTTGATCCTGTGTTCATGAGTAGTACATGTCTTACAGGTCTGTGATTGTCTACTCTGCATCATGTTCTCAGTATTTCCATTTTTATTTCATTCCAGACAATTATAAATGGCTAATATTCCCACAAGTACAAAGCTAGAATGATATACTTTCATCTCCTTCTGAGGACTTCGTGTCATTTTAAGAATAAGAAAACATCCTCTATCTAGATTGTTTACTTCAAACCAAAAATATACCCACAACTGTAACAGACTAGAAGAGTGTCTCCCATTCCAAAGGGTGTCTGAAGATTCCTGTCAAACATCAAAGCACTGAGCAAAGGGTTGTGTGCATGTGGGAATCTGTGTGCAGTTTATGCACTCTGCTGGATAAGAAATGCTGTGAGGATGTCTGAAAAAAAGAGTCCCTTTGACTGTACTAACCTGTTTTGTACCACCACTATACTAATTTAACCTTTATTTTGAACTGAAATATCAAGGATTATAGAAAGAAAAATAATGAAAGGAGGGCTGTTAAAATGGACAACTTTCCACAAAAGGCATTCATTTCCAATGGTCAAGCAAAGGCTTGCACTTGAGAATGGGAAGATACTTTCAGAGCCATAAATGATGACTGAAAACCCCAACCTGAGTTTCACTGTTCCTCTGTCAGCAAAAAACTGTGAAAACTGGTAAATATTTCTAGTACTAATCTTCAAGAATGATGATGGTTTAGTATCATTATTGGTTACTTGATTAACTCACCTGCTAGAGATCCAAAGGTCCAGCTCTGACGACTCACAGAAGTGTCAGTGTGATGCCGTGTGATGCACTTTGTTTTTCCATATGCTCTCCTGAAATCCCTAGGAAATTACTCTCACAAAAGCATATTAAAAGGTCTTTATTAATATAACAGAGTTAATCAGAGTATAATCTAGGAAATGCCAGAAGTGCCACAACCAGCTGACTGTTACTCCTCTGAGGTGTTGCAGCCTCCACTAATAAAATATCACAAGCAAAATTATAATAAAAAAGCAAACAGATTTTTTTTGGGTCAGTCATGCTGTGCTCACTTTGAAAATCACTGCATGGTAAGGTGAGATTTTAAAAGTTCCAAACAGAAGCAATTAAGTTGGTGAAAGAAAATATAGCTATTTGCAAATCTGCCTTCTCCTCCTTCACTCTCCAGCACAAGAGTACTCCTAAGGGACCAGTTAATTTCTGCATGTGTATGTACTGTTCTTTAGGTCACAGTACAGCAGACTGAGACACAGAAGTTCAAGCCAAAATTGTTTTGCAATTAAGAAAGTGTTGCAAGGTGAAGTTGTGAGGGGAAATAATAAAAAGGAGCTCTTTAGTATCGTAACTTTTTCAGTGGGTCTGAAACAAATGTTTTAATCTAGGATACATACTTGAGATGTACAATTTTCAATTAGGTCAGACTTAGACGTTTAAGAGAATTCATGAAAGAGGGCCAAAGCTACATGTGATGCACATTGTGTAATGGTTTAAGGGTCTCTGGTTATCAGTGAATAAGTCAGATGTAAATTGTTATTAGTGACATACATTAATAATAAAACCTGAGAAAACACTGATGTTTTTTAAGTAGCCCAGATTCTGAGCACTTTACAGCTAATGGAATCCCTGCCTTACAGCAAGGAATAATTCTCCAGCAGGCCAGTGAGACATCAGCACAAAGTAAGACTTTTCCACTGTCACAAAGAACACTGGATTGAATCAGGGTCTCCTGAGTCTTAGCCCAACCTTCATAGCCCTAAGCAATTGTAGGTAAACCCCTTCACGCTAACTAAAAATAGGCTAAATACATTTTAAATGGCAAGCTTTTGAGAATTGTATTTTCTCAACAACCAGCCATGGAATACAGAACAAAGCAGAGCCCAAGTGTTAATTGCTCCAACCCCATAATTAAATGCAGACATACTGTACTCTGACTGTGATTCTTGAAAGCATGCCCACTTGTTTTTTTTTCCATGCAATAAAAAAGAACTCCCTCAATATTTTGTTTGAGTAAATGCAGTTAGCAATAGCTGACGTGACAATAGGTTATTGGCACAGCTATGATCAGAAATGCCTTCATACATTAGCCACAAGCTGAAAAAAAGGCAGTAGTCAAGCCACTACAAATTATTCTGCTCATTAACATCCGGTATGTTCTAGAAAGCAGCAAATGCGCATGTGTTTATTTTGTGGTTCTGTCAGGGATCAGATTTAGTGCATGCCTGTCTGCATGAGCCCATGCACTGAGTTGGACAGATGCAAGCCTGTCTGGCCCAGAAGCCAGACACTCACATCAGCACAGTACCATGAGCAAGCTCGTGTGTGCTTCTTCTTTGCTGTTATGTCTCCATAGGTCTGGACCAAAGGCCGACCTCCACACACCCAGACCAAAGTGTCTGCAACTGGAGCCAGCGTCACTCCTGTTCCACTCGTGTGCTGCGAGCTGAGCTAGCACCAACAGCTTCCACCCCACTGAGAGCATGCAAGCCCTGTTACCCCTCTCCAAGTCTGACCTTCATGTTGGCTTTATTTAGGAGCTAAATGAAAGTGGAATATTTATGATTTAAATGTGCCAAGATCGAGACCTTACTTTCCAATTAATTTCAAGTGGTTGGTTTAATAAATGAGAAATTCCTTCCAAAAATTGAATCAACGCATTATATGCCTTCAGGGCGTGGACCCCCTAGGCTACCTTTTGCTAATGTTTTATTTGCATCCCGCACATTTGTTTTGTAACTAGGCCTGCAAGAACAGCCCAAACCGAGATTTTGTATGATTACTTGTGGATGCTTAAGTCAAACACCAAATTTAATAGACTGCTGTTAAATATGGGCAATAATTTTCATTTCCTTTAGAGGGTGGACAGCGTTAGGGCATTGCTCTCATCACCACCTGTGTGTTGGTGAGGTCCCACCCAGTGGGTAGGAAGGCAGAGATGTTGTTGCTCTCACTGGCGGGGCCCTCTGAGGAAGCCCTGGTCACATGCCTGCACTTTGGAAGAGCACTGAACCAAGATACAGATTACCTGAACCAAAATGCCCATGGTCCACCTCCTTCCCTCCCCCTCAGCACCATCTATCCTTTGGGCATTTACCATCTGTTTCCAGATTCCCATGCAGAGAGGGGTTAAAAGCATTGCTACACTTACATCCTATGCTCAGTGGACTTTGTATCACAATGGTTTCTTCTGTGCCCCAGCAGTACTAGCTGGTAATTTGAAAGTTGCTTTATGATCCCTGCAGAGTGAAATAAACTTGTAAGTGAGAGGTAAAGCCTTGTGCCTGAATAGTGCTATAAAGCTGCTTAACTCCAGCAAGTTATACAATCCCAAATAACATCCCCTTGGGGGCTGAGTAAATTCTTGTGGGAGAGGAGAAAGAGGATCAAGATACTGTGAGGGAAATGCTTGGTAGATGCTCTGCTGCCTGTGGTGTCGGGGCTTTTCCTTGTGATGCAGACTGTGTATCCATTGTTCCTTCTTCTGCAGGTCACTTGCTTCCACACCCCACTGTCAAAGCCATTCTCTGAGATTGCAAAGACATCTTCTGACTTTCATTTGAACCTCCAATGTATCTTTAACTCTGATCTGACTATTTCCTTAGCAGGTTTACCTGGGGCTTTTCCCTCACTGGTACCAAATACGATACAGCTAGTGAATTAATCAATGAACATTTTCCTAGTGTGTCAGTGCTATACCCTACTGTCACATTTGAATTCTGTCTTACATATTTCCTTGGAAAGAAGACACTAAACCTGAGGAACCTGTGTTTACTTTAGGGAGTCTCTGACACAATCCAAACATCTTCCTGGAAAAAAACTTAAATTGTTCCTTTCTAATTTTGTCCTGTGGTTTCAAACAAGAAATATAATTCTTCTGAAGCTGTGAAATATGATGCCATTAGTAAAAGGCAGGTGTGTGCTCAACCAAGAGGCAATAGCATCACTTTGAACAGGTAAACCATCCTTGTAAACTGCCTTAGAAATTCTTATTAATACCAGTAAATAATACTATTAGTTCTATATCCAAACTGTTTTAGGCCCATGGGAATGCAGGGAGAGAGCTGACTTCACAAGTGAGAACTGCAGCCATTATTTTGGCAGCATTGAACCTAGATTTATGGTATTCCATTAAGAAGGAATGCATTAACTCTACAACTGTCACCACTGCATTGATGTCAAAGGAAGTGCTCTGCCTGGCTTTGCTGACTTGATTGATGGAAAATAGTATATCAGCCTGGTTGCTCTCTCTCTGATGAGAAAGGCAAGTATCCTGGACCCCTGAAGCTATAGCAGAACTCAATTTTTTTTCTACTCTTGGCGAATTTTCCTGCATTCTTTGGCCCTGGCCATGGAAAAGGAAAAATAATACAGTTGACTTTTTTTACACAGCCCAGAGAGGAAGCGACCCAACAGGCAGAGCAATGAAGTTGAACCCGTCTCGCCTTCCAGTCCGGTTCAATTTCAAGCTTCAGCTTTGCACGAATGCTATCAAGAGTGGGCCAGACTTGAACAGCAAACTCAAACAACATACTTGGAGATGTCTGCAGATTGAAACTCAGACAGAATCTGGATTGCAGCACAAAGATTTCTTACCATGGATCCACTCTCCCAGAAGACTGAAAAAACATTGACTTCATCTCTGGTGAATACTTAAAATAGCACCTATTCCTGTAGCACATTAAAAAGCCACTTATTTTTTGTAAAGGGGGGAAATTCTTCTGTTGCTCTTGAATAGACAGAGAATTGAGACTTACAGGAAATGTCTAGTGAGTAAAATAACCAGGGACCATGCTCTGGCCCTGAGGCCAGGCAGCACAGCATGGCTCAGCTTTACATACCATAGTCTCTTCTTTCCCTTCCCCACCCCCCAGACTCTGGGTGTCTGAGTTGAAATTGCCTGATGGGAAAGGACCCTGGCACATGCTCTCCCCTGAAGCGTCTGTGTGTTGTTTGGAAGAAGGGCAATCAGCACAGCGATCCCTGTGCTTGGGAGTGGGTAGGAATCACAGAGCATGGACAACTGCCGGCCTTCCGCTGCTGCCCTGCTCTGCCTGCCAGGGTAGGCACAGCAAAAAGAGGTGTGTGTCCTTTTACAGCCCCTAAAGGGACTTGGCAGAACACCAGCATTCAGGTCTGTGAATATGATCCTTGAAACTCTCATCTAAACCTACTGGCATTTCAACTTCCAGCAGCAAGCTGAACCAGGTGGGTAACACTTTGCATCTGTGAACATTCCCAGTCGCTTTGCTTGCTGCAACCCAAGATGTTCGCCTTTCTGCCCTGCAAGCCTTCAACAAGATCATAGAGGGCATCTATGGTGTGTCAGTCTGGTCCTGGTCCTCACTCAGGTCAAAAAAAGTAACGTAAGGAGAAGGCAGGATCCTTGGTCAGCTTGATTACATTTGCCAATGACATCCCCAAGTGTACGTGCATACACGTGCACACACACACACACACACACGAGGTGTGCACATGTGCAGGCACACTCCAAGAGGCAGTGCCCAGTAAAATGTCTCAGCACCATCTGCAGCAAACAGGTTCTGCAAAAACCAGTGCCAAGTGATGTTCCCGCAGTCACACTGTGGGGGGAACTTGCCACGTTCCCAAATTCTATTTCTATAGAAGGCTCAGTGCTTATGGTGCAGATCAAGGACTTGAAAAATCTGAATTCCTCAAACACCAAAGGGACAGGACCACAGCTAGCAGATTATATTCCAAACATAAGAGAGAGAGGAAATGATAAAACATATTTTTTCAGAATTTTATCATCACTTTGGATCAAGAAGTAAACTCATATTATGAAAGATAACATTTCATCAGCTTCTTACCCATACTCATTGATGGTTTTGATCCTATGGAAGAAAAAAAAATTAGGATGCTTTCTGTTAGATTTCTTTCTGTGTTATTATTAGAAATCCTCCCTGTAGACTTAAAACTAATGTTCTCTTTACAGAAATAATCTCTATTATTCATAATATTTTTGGCCTGAAATTAGTCCTTCCACAAAGCCTTCCCATCTCAGCTGGGAAAGATTAGTCTCTTTACTGTCTTCCCTCACTGCCCTCTTCTGTTATTCATCTGCTCATATTTTATTTCATCCAAAAGCAAGAGGCTTACACTGAATTCATTAATCAGTATTTCTGGAGTTAAGATGTGGGAAAATCTCACCCCTGCACATCCTCTCATCATTGCTGTGCTTATCATCATCTTAAATTGGTTTGTCAGCCAGCCACTCACCTCAGCTGATGTTTCTTGCTATGCCAGTGTTACAGTCCCTAAAAGAAATCATAAATTATGGGATGTAGTGAGGTTGATATACTATTGAGCCAAAAAAATCAGAATTTTGTTGCTGACATTTCCCTCACAGCATCTTGTAAAAATGTGTGTTTCTAATTTAAGTTCTTACATTTTCTTTCCAATAATTTTCATTCAAGTCTCATACTTTTATTAGAAGTAAGCTATGCAGCTAACTCAGTTCATTGAGTTATTTCAGAAATTATTAACACAGATTATTCCAGAAACCATAGTATCTTGATTCTTTATCTTCTAAAATGTATTTACAAATTAGGTTTCCCTAAATAGCTCCCATGTCAGAAGTGAGACTGCAGCAATTTGGTGGTGTCACTCAAGGGCTGCTTGTATTCACTGCATGGGAAGTTCAATGTGAGCCATACAGAAAAGGTTATAAACACAACTGTGTACACATCACTTTGAAAACAGGTCTTTTCCACAACAGGGAGCAGATTTGTCTCTGTATTTGCTTGGTCATCATCTTGCCCTTTCTAATACACTTAATCATCACTGTTTGAGAGTACCAGGCAATGTGATTCAGCAATCTTCAGGCAAAGCATAGCACAGATGTGTTTGGCCAGTCTGCTGGCTAATTGATATCAGCTGACAGTCTGCAGGGGCACTGGCTGCAGATGCCTCTCCTTGAGAGTTCTGATGACCATTATGAAAGCTTTAAATTTTGCATTTTTGTAAAGAACCCTGGTAAGCTGATGGACATTTAAATATTCTGAAATAAATGTGGTAAACATATTCCTGACCATCAGATTTTACTACCAAAATCTGCAGTTGCCTTCTTTTTTGTATATTCATAGAAAGTATAGAGGGAAAGAAGCAGCATAAGCTTTATTTGATAATATATGTTTTAAATTGTTTGCATAAACCCTGATAGGAAACCAGAAAACCCTGTGCAGCAACTTAATGCACACATGCTCATCTCGCTGTTTGATTTCAGACTTTCAAATAACCACTGGCAGCACTAGCAGAACACAACGTGCATCTGTGTCTCTGCTTTGGTTTCCATTGCCATGACGATTATCTGTGTGAAACTGGTTCATTACAGTAATTTGTGCTCCACCAGAACAGACCTAGTCAGTTTGGTACAATGACTCTTCAGAGGATTTAGCTTTTTATTACACTGAATCAAAGTGAAAGAAGCAATCTGACTGTACAGCTGACTTCTGAGCTGAAACATGTTTTATCCATTCATTTTTCAACAAGCTTTCAAAACTGTATTGCATAAAGTTTGTTTTAGCTATCAAAAAAAAAAAAACCCTATCAAGATGTGTTACTCATTTTAAACAAATGTTCCTATTGTAGTGTCAGATTTACATGTTTTTCTGGCTCTGACTCAGATGGATTCTTCATGGGGATCAAAGTGATAAAGTTCATTACATCAGAAAACTCACTTAGATCAACTTACAGTACTTCAATGGAAGCGAGTTTCCTTTGCTGAAAAAACTTAAAGTGTATGCATATATTTTGATGTTCTTGGTTGCAGTCTTGTGATTTTCTCAGCCCAAATACTCTGCTTGTCTCCAGAGACACAGAAAAAGTCACACAAATATTCCACATATATGGGAGGCAATGTTGAAAGT
Organism: Nicator chloris; assembly: GCA_013400495.1. Taxonomy (NCBI): domain Eukaryota; kingdom Metazoa; phylum Chordata; class Aves; order Passeriformes; family Pycnonotidae; genus Nicator; species Nicator chloris. The sequence goes on from WAAE01017313.1 coordinate 35,284, forward strand.
TGTAACTCTAACAGAAATTGAAGTCATTTAGCACTTTACCAAGAACTTGAATGCATCTTTGAGGAAGATTTTTTGCTGTCTTCACAGGGTGCATCATTTTGGCAGCAGGCAGACACAGATTAGGTGGCATATTTAATGACCTATGTAATTTTGAGTCTGACAGTTTTTCCTACAGAATATTGTCCTACTGTTCTAACTACCATTCCTTTGCATCTCCTCACCTACTCACAAAAGTGAAAGTAAGATTGGGTAAAGAATGTTTAAAACCATTTTTAATGGAAAAATGCAGATCGATCCACTGGAATGTCTTATGAGAAGATGTCATTTCCATAAATTTTACAAAGGTTTGAGGGATTCAGAAAGGAGTGGCTGGTCAGAGGGAATAGGATATATTGTGAACTCACAGGATGAAATTCCCAAACAACCACATTTCATGGGTTTGTCTCAGCTGTTAAAATGCTGGATCTTCTGAGCTGGAATTTTTCCTTCTGTTAAAACTCGTTGAACTTGAGGCCTCATTGCATTGCAAGACAAAAGCAAATGACAAACACTGGAATTTTCTTTCAGAATACAATTCTTGTTTCTCAGACACCCAGCCCTCTGTGTAAGTGAGTAAAACTGGTGGCCCCATCATCTTTTATTTGTACAAGATTTCTGACGTTATGCCACATCATTTTGTTGGACAGCATTTCTTCCTGAGCTGATCCCCGTAGCTCACGATTATTAGCCAACTGTGTTTTCAAACAGTTAAATATTTCTGCCCGCAGTTGCTTATCACAAATCTATGTATCACAAACTATGATACAGCTGTCTAAGTTATCCCCAAATTAGCTTTTTCCACCACTTTAATCTCTGGAGAGGAATTTCCTTTGACATGCCCACCTGGACAGAGCTCCTTTTACAAGGAAAACAGGTGATTTGATGAAATTTTCACAGTGTTGAGATGAAATCTCACTGGACATTCTTATGGAATTTCATTGCCACTAAGCCAGAATCTGAATCTTAGACAAGGTTCAGCCTTTAACTTGAAGCCCAAACCTCGACTTAAAGGTGATCTTGACCCACCATCTGGTCAACATCGTCTGAATTTATGTATTAAAGAAGCCTTGAGCCATTTTTTTTCTTTTGTTGTTGATTTGCTCCTGATTGTAAAGTTAAGAAGAGAGTGTTTTCATTTTATTGTTATTATAGTAACTTACATTTATATGGTATTTTTTTATCCCCCAAATTCTTAAGTGCTTAGGAAACCAGACAAAAGGATCTCTTAATCCAATTCTGAAAAACAACTCTTAATGCAGGACCATACAACAACTTAGTAGAGGATGTTCAGAAGTCTTTAATGAAAACAAACAAATAAATAAACAAACAAAACCTTAGTTTTAGGTTTCACTCAAAACACAGCAGCTCCATCAGTGTCCTAAACTCCAGACTGAGCTGGCAGTTCAATTCTGACTCTGCAGACAGACTGCCATCCACTAAATCACAGCTGCCACTTGCAGCAGCACCAACACATTCCTCAGAGCCCTTCTACTCAAGCCCTTGTCAGCCACAAATCCACTCCAACCTGTGAGATGCAATATTCCTGTGCTGGAAAGTGTACAAAAGGAGGTAAAGGGGAGAAGAATATCAGAGAAAAGATACTTGCCACCAAGCTACACTTTCTTCTTGCCAACATACAACCCACCTGTCACCTCTAAGTTATCATCCTGTTTATACAACACACATAAAGGGACTTGCTTAAAACATAATGCCGCTGAGGCATAAAAATCAAGTTATTAACACATAAAGCTCAATCAATAAATCACACTAATTCATGTATTGATCACATAATCTATTTAAAAAATAAGCATAACAGCCCCTCTGGTAATATAAAACATGAACTAACATACTTTTCAAATGATACCTGAGTTATCCCTCTCCCTAGAAATGCCAGGCTCATCCACTAACATTGGCAATTCACAGAGACTATTTTCTAATGGAGTGCATCAGCAAAAGCAAATTCCTGAATCGACCTGAGTATTTTGATAACAAATCATCTAAAAAACCTTTTTGCACTGTGCTAAAACTCAGACTTAGGACCTTAACTTTTTCAGTTACCAATCTTTTAAAAATATGCAGAGATGAAAAGCATTCCTTGAAATATTTGGATGGTACGTATGTGTGCAAGTCAAATAACGTAGGAGCAGAAAGTGAAAAAAAAATGTTATAAGGGCAGATGACCAGACCAGCAAACAAAACCAAAAGATGTGTCAAAGGACAAGACTTGCATCTGCTAAAGCTGGAGGCTTTAACAAGGCTAACTATCAAGTTGGGAAGCCTCATTGTATATAAGCCCAACTAGATACACCTCTGGTTTTCACAGGAAGTCTTGAATTTGGCAGTTCACATTGCGACAGTTATTTGAATATTTCATCTGAAAAGTGAAATTCTGGGAAAGAAAGAATGAATTATTTTCGTGGATTGTATCTATGACGGAAAAGCAGCAGACAAAACCGAGTATTTGTTACAAGTTTGAGACTCAGCCATTTTCCTTTTCCAAGTAGAAGGCCATAAGAACATTACAGGAATTGGGTCCACTTGCATGACCCTGGAAAGCCATGAACACTATACCAGGCTAAGGCAGCTGCAGAGCAGGAATCCCAAGTGATAAGCAGCAGTAATGCTGGAATGCAAGAACTAATGAATTGAGTCAATTGAGTCTCATTTAATTCCCTTCAACTTGTCATACACTTCTCCTGTAAAGCAATTTCTTAAGAGCTTAGCTTGATCCGGAAAAATTAAAAATTAAGCACTAAAACAGGAGAAAGAGTATCAAGTCAGCTTTTTCCTTAGTAAACTATGCGAAACCTTACTGTACTATTAAGGTACACAACCCAATTACTAAAATATGTAAAATTGAAATAATAAACATGTAGTTTGATTAGACAGGGATATAAAAGCTGTGGTAGTAAAATCAACATTTGAATCAATCAAGTTTATGAAAATGAAACTAGCAGAGCCTGCATATATTACTTAAGCATGCAAGCGTTACTACAGCATTCAACATTTATTAGGGAAAATAGTGGAAGTTTTGTTCTCATCTAGAATGGTATCATACACAGGCATGACCTTTGTCACCTCTTCAGTGCTAAATAAGTGAGCTTATCATGCTGAGAGGTAAAAGACTTTTCATTAATTTTCATTGTTAACTATTTTCCATTCCAACCCTCCCAAACTTTCAGGACATTATTTCTGGCATTGCAATGTATTAAAATAATCATAATTTTACGCATGCAAAGACAAGCGTTTTTTTCACTCCCTTGGAAGGTGCAAAAGAAGACCCACCCTGGCCAGACTGCCTAATTTGGGCTGAACACAGAAATGTTGTTTCTGAGCTATGAATGCCTTTTTCTATGACAGAAAGTTTCTGTAAGTGAAGTTATTCAGATTGCTGCCCTGAAGCTTTCTCAGTTTTCAGACTTCAGCCTCTCTTGGTTGCAACAGAAAAAGGAAACTCAAAATCAAAATTTTGGGTCAGTCTTTGTATTTCATTTGCAAAAATGCATTCAGAAAAAAATTAATGCATCAAAACAGATGGAATGTGGATAATTTTCCCCCATGTGTTGACATTTCTATTGCAAGATTGTTTCATATACACAGAAGTGAAGGGTCATATATTATGCAAATGGCACTAAGAAGAAATGCACTATTAGGTCTCAGAACCCATCATGTGTAACAACACCTTGAGGGCCACTGTCAATTGCTAAAAGAAAAAAAGGTGGATGCTGCCTAGGGATGCATATCTGCTCTGTTTATGGCCCTTCTGCTTCCTTTATTATCCCAAATTGACACATTTTCCTTGATCTCTTTCTGTTGCTCCAGAGATCCATTCAAAGGTTATTTTCCCAATGAGGAAGCAAAGATTTAGGCTTTTTTTTTTAGGCTTTTAGACTTGTTATCCTGAGTTTAGCAACTGTAAGGCTAATTCATCCCTCTACTTGGAGGGGAGATATCAGCTCATCTGCTGACCACCGTAGTCTTTTTTTCAACCCTTCCCTGTGGCCCTTGGCAACAGATTTGAGTCGCTTGTCTTCATATCAGACAAGGTAGGCTATCTCCTCTCAACCCTGACAAGCGAAGCTCAATTGCTTGAGGGTTTAAAACAGTTAAAAAGGACTTGGGATTTTTTTTTTTTCTTTCCTTCTTAGTAGCTGCTATTAGCCTTACCCTCATGTTTCAGTGAGTTTTTTCCCAGCAGGGAAACTGCCTGCTGCAGGGTGCTTTGTTGCTTTCATAAAGCTCTAATTAGGTCCCTATCTGATTTAACAAGAAGTCAATCCTATCCCCAGTCATCTTGAAAGCTTTACAAATCTTTGCTTTTTGAAGATCCCAGTGAGAGAACAGCCTTCTACCTATCCCACAACTAATCTTTTTTACTCGCTTTGAAGGTGTTCCCTAATACCTCCTCTCTAAATAAAATCTGAGCAATTAAATAGGAAAACAATGTAACACACATTTCCACACTCAAAGGACTTCTCCCAGGTTGTTAGCAATGGTTCCTGACTGAGCACAAGGCCTTTTACTGGCAACAACAGCATTCATTACAATTCCACAATGCTTTGGCAATATCAGTATATTATTTGAACTTTGGAACCTTTGGGTTTTTTCCTGGGCTTTTTTGTTTGTCCGTCTTTAAAGGGTTAATTTACTTTAATGTTATCCAGCAATTACAATTCTAGAACTGATAAAAGAAGGCCACCAGTGGAATTTGTTAACATTTTCTCCACTCAGATGTTGGTTACTCCTTGCTTAGCAGGTATAGGAGAAAAACGAATGAAGCAGCCTTTGAAATGTTGGAAAGAGTCTGGAAATTGAGACCAGTAGAGTACAAGCATTGATTGTGCACCTGAGTTACACCCCTGGGCTTTTAAAAGGAAATGTAACATTTCCAGAGTCTGAAGACATTATTGCTGTACATGTAACACAAGTGGGATTAAGAACAAGCAGTTTCCCTGACAGCAAACACTGAAATAGTCATACTCATGTTACACTCCTCCACAACTTACATGAGCACTTCTTTTGTGGCTTTTGACCCCAAGAGAAGCCCATCTTAACCCAGTGCTGCCTGTGAGGCCCACCTTCTTCTGCAATTTTCAGGTCAAATGCCAGGGACTTGACTAGATTAATAAATCTATCACGAAGCCAGGCAAAGCAGGTTGTGGGAGGTGCTGAGTGCCCTCCACTCACTGGATCAGGCCAGCAGAAAACTAGAAAAATGTGTACAAAACAGTGAGAGAGTAGGAGAGGAGACTGGAGTAATTCCCTGGCTTGCTTTTCTTGTCACACTCTTCTGTCCACATCCATCACTTATTCCTGTGTATGACAGGAGGCAGAGCTACATGTTGCATCTGACCTGGTACTTTTCAATTCTTGCACTCTTCAAAGAGAAAGATTTCATAGGAATTGTTTCACTTCAATTATATGAGCAGATATTAACACAGGAAATTAATCACAGCATTTATTTCCATGAGGTGCAAGCTTCACACTTTTATGGATTTCTTCTCCAAGCAATTCTATAAGCACTCCTGAGTCTGACCAGGGAGGAAGGAAGAACTGGAGACACAGCTGAGAACATAATTAATGTCACTAAGAACTTCAGTTCTTGATATCATTAAGAAGATAGACCCAGAAATAACTTCTGTTGCTATGACATAGCAGTAAGTGCCAAAATCCATCAGAAATGTACTTGTATTCCACATTTAGCTATCACTGGATGTTAGTACCACAAATCATTAGTACAAAAGTTGAAAAAGCCACCCCAAATCCTAAAGGACAAATGTATTGAACAGTAATTACTGCATCTTAACAAGGCCAGAGCCTCTGTTTAATACTGAATGCAAAGAAGACAAAGATCCAAAGGTGCTGTCATACAGCCTGCAGCGATCTTGACTGTGAAACCCAGTAGCTGGGTGACTGAGCTAGCATTCCTAAGGATGAATTGTCACTTTTTCTTGTGAACTGTACAATGATAAATTACTGTTGCCCTCAGCAAACATCACTTTTATTTCCCTCACTTGAATTTTTCAGGCTTCAATGTCAAAAGCTGGAGGGGAACTGGAGGTTGCAACTCTGCCACTACAGGACTGCCAGTCTTAAACGTGTTATAACAGGTCTGTTCTTCACCTCATCTTTTGAAAGCCAGCAGACTCACACTTCCTCAGCACTGCTCTTCAGGACCTTTTGCCACACACCAAGACCAGGTTTGTGCAGCAGGATGCGTGGTTTCTCTATGAAGGGTCAGGGAGCGAGGTGCCCTTGGCCAAGGCAGCAGCACTGGCAGGAGCTCCAGAATAGGTGATGTTCCAGCAGCAAAATTACACATCTGCTGGTGTAATCTGTCTGCAGCTGCTCAAAGCACATCTTTGCCTATCATAGTGCATTCATGTGATTAGTATTTTCCAGGTTGTTGTTCTTACTGTATCACTAACATATGCCCTTGTGCATTTGGCCAAAACACTCCTGAAACTTCCACGTTCACATCCAACTTTCTAATGTGCGCATATCTCTAAATATCAAAGCTAACCACCTTATCCTAAAAGTAACACTGCGACATCACCAGTGCTAAGGAGGAGCGCTAGCACATTGATGTGCAAATGAGCAGACTCTCTGAAATCTCAGGTTAACTCTAATTTAAAAGCTACTTGGTAGAGAAATTATCAGACACAGCAGGTTACCTCTTTGGAGCTTGGTTTTGCATGTCAATACACAGCATGTTCCCTTCTTAAAGGTAGATGGTAACTGAAGGGGAAACATAAGGTAGCCAGGGGCTCTTTGAGGAGGGTCTTTATGAGAATAGAGACAATTTTTGGATGGTATGGTGTCTGGAAAATGCCTACACACTGAACACGCAAACTAACTGTGGAACGAAAATGAGATTTGTCACCTGGCACTGTTTTGGAAGTAGGTCAAGTCTATTGCAAGGGGCTTGGCCATGTGTAAGTTCTTTTGATCTAAATCAGAAGAAACAAAGTATAAAAGCAGCTCATCAGCACACTAAAGGCCCAGAAATCCTGTGGAAAATCTGTAGATACATTCACACACTACAGCAATACTGATGTCATGTGTGACAGTGATGAGCTATAAAGCAGGGGCTGGAGGAATGCACCCATTTGTGATCCCACATAAAACCCCCCCACTATGAATGAAAGAAAACAAGCAACTTATTAAAGTATATTTGATCTATTAAAAAACTTGCATTCCACATTAAGATAATAAAAGAAAACAGCGGCATTTCTGCTGCCTGGCTCTTACCTCCTGTAAGGCACACTGCATTATTTCCAAGCAATGACAAACAAAATTGAACACTTCTCCAAAGGTCACATCTATCACAGTTTTTATTTTCTCATTTGATTCAGTGTATTAGGGTCTTGTTATTTTTTCTATTTTACCAGTTTGGTGAAGTAAGTCATTCTTCCTCTGGAGAGAAACAAAACGTCATTTATAGAGCTGAGTGAATATTTCACAGCAAATAGCCATCCAGTCAATTCAAATTTTCCTTCTGTTGGTTATTTGTTTATGATCAGTTTGCTATTTGTTATCTCAATTTAGGGATAGTATTTCAGCCTAGACCAATGGAAGATTTAGGCTGTCACATGCAAAATCATTGTACTTCATCAAATTACAGCAAATGAAATTATTGACAGTTAAATTCTAAGTACATTCTTCTGCCATTAGCAGAACATTTTCAGATAGGCTACCACCACTACATTCAGGGTGGCCTTGCAAAGTTTGTCTTTCACTCTGATTAAGACTTTCACAAGTCATAGAGCTAACAAAAGGAAAAGATGAAATTACAGCACCCAGTAGAGTATCAGGCAAAAGTCCTTCCCTCAGTAATAACAAGCTTTTACTCCACAGTTAAAGCTACTGCAGAGTAGGAAAAGTTTCTGCCTTAGACCTCTGTCTCTTTTTACACAGCTGGGTTGGGAACAAGCGCAGTTCTTTCATCTAGGGCCTGTTTTTTTTTGCTGGTTTTGGTTACTACAGCATGAATAGAACAAGTTAGTTTTATTTTAGGAAGAATAGTTTACTCTTTCATTGAGGCCCTGGAGATCTATACAGTTGTGGAGTGGCCCCTTTGTGAGCAGAATGCTACAATGAAGCCAGCAGATTTCTGGCCTCACCGTGGCATAGAGGAGGAGGAAGCCATCTCATTGCAGACCAGGATGCTTGCATGTCTGTGGGAAACACTTTGGTAGACGATGTGCAGAGAACCAGAGCTTGCTCCCTGTTCCTCCCCATAAAAGCCCTGCCCTTGGGAATTATGCTAATGTGTAGTTTTGTACATGATAAAAAAACATACTGAAAATAATTCAACAAAGAGCCAGGAGGATGATGAAGAGACTGGAGCATCACCTCAGTGAGGAAAGGCTGAGCAAGCTGGTTCAGCCTAGAGTGGGGCTACATGAGTATACATCTTATAAATGTATACATGTACCTGAAGGAAGGGTGCAAAGAGGATGGAGCTTCTTGGCTTTTTTCAGTGGTGCCCAGTGACAGGATCAGAGGCAAAGGCACTGAAATACAGGAAGCTCTGTTTGAAATCAGGAAACATTTGTACTGATAACTGGCACAGGTTTCCCAGGAGGTGGTGTCTCTATCTTTGCAGATATTCAAAAACCATCTGACATGGTCCTGGGCCACTTGCTGTAGATGGCTCTAGCTGAGTAGGGGTGTTGGACCAGATGACCTGTAGAGGTCCCTTTCAACCTCAGCCATCCTGGGATTCTGTGATTCTTCACACACCTGAAGCCACAGGGATGACAGTTATTGAGCATAGCTGTGGCTGCTATGCAACACTGGGTAGACCTTGTTTACCGCTCGACCTACGAAAATGTTAAATAGCCCATGTTTGTAACTCTGACCCCCCGACTTCTAGATATCTAACATTTGGCTACCTTTCATCAACAGATTTGTTGATATTAACTTTCAAGTCCAGACAATTTTCCCCATTTTGAGAGAACCTGTCATATGCTAATATAAATCAGGAGTCAGCTTCACTCTTCATATACATAACTTCTTGCAAAATTATTCGATTAAATGATACAATTTGATCTTTATAAAACACCTGACACTTTTTTACTTGAACACCCACACTTAAATTTTAGTTGTGCCCCTCAAAAATTAATATGGGAGAAAAAGTCACTGAAATATATGGTAAAATTTCCACTGACTTCAGAAGTACTGAGAGTTTTTTACTTGCTTAAGGTAGAATCACATCCACGTGGCACAACTCAAGAAGGAAATAAGAATGTGGGCATGCATCAAAAATATCTGTTACATTTTTTCAGAAGTGCGCAACAGTTCTCAGGTTTGCCATACCGTGCAGTTGATGAACTAATGCTATCATACTTTTTTCCACAGATGTAAGGAAGTCCACAAGAAGCAGAATTACTCTCAATATCAGATATTTTTTTAGTAAATAGTTTTGTAATATTTTTTTAGTACAGTACAACTGGTTAGGCTTTATGATATGCAGTAAATTAGTAAGGCCTACAAACTGTTTTTATTACTTTATGTAGAAATATCCCAGCCATCTCAATGTAATTGAACAACTGTAAATTACTGTTAACAACTTCATGAAAGAGAAGGAAGTGGAAAAGTCACCTCCACATTGATGACTGTTTCCTATTCTTCCTTTGTGGCCTCTGGAAAGAAAAGCTTTCAAATAAAATAAATAAATAAAATAAGGTGGAGAATAATGTGTTGGAAACCCTGTATTACTACAAGGCTATCAGGGACTTTGTAGCTCACGATCAAAGGAATTCCTTACAACTAGCAGGATTGTCAGCCTTTATGTTGTTAAAATACATTTTTCATGAATGCAAATGTATTTTGAAATCTTTTAAAATCCAGGGTCATAAAAACAATCCCCCACAGAGAACAGTTTTAAAATCAAGTTCCTATATCTTGTTTCCACAATAATTACCTGGCTAGCTCCATAAGAATGCAAAGCTGTGTTGCCACTCTTGTATTAGAAAAACAACTGTTGAGGCCAGTATCAGAATGCTTCCTGGACTGAGCATTTAGAAAATGCAGAATATGGTCACAGACACGACATTTTACCAAACCCAAGATACATTTCCAAGTGGATCTCACTTTAGATGACATAAAGGGAATCCCTGCAGAAGCTCATAAATGGGCTTGGGTATAAAATCAATGTCAGTAAAAAAGGATCAGCTCCACACTGCTGGAAGACTGAGGCTTGCAATCTTACATTGATCTGGTGAGGCACAGATACTTCTCAAATGTTAAAATAATAAACTGAGGTTTACAGCATCAGTGAAAAATCACATCTGCTGAAAGGATGTACAGGATCTGCCTACCCCAGCAGCACAGTAGGAGAAAATCTGGAAAACTACACAGTTGTTATTGAGGAGCCAGTGCTTACAGTGGAAGTGTTCTACATCTGGAGCTTTTCCCCAGACCAGCTGCAGTCTGGTCTGGTACTCAGAAGGCCCATGAGCAAGTCAAAGTCCCTGAGACAGACCTGGAAGCACCATCCTGCTCTTTCTGCCTCATTTGAAAGAAAACCCACTCATGTACTCTCAGATTCCTCTGCAATGTGCATACAAGGATGGGAAATGGGTATGTATGGTCAGAAAATATGCTGTAAAGCAGGTTCCTGCTCTGGACTACATCATTGCTTTAGACACAGCCTTAGAGACTGGTATTGATGCAGCTTGCTTTTGAAGAGAGGTGAGAGGACACTTGATGTTAATTTAGTCAAAAAGCCAATTGAGGGAGCAGGAGTAAGATACAAGATGTGAAAACAAGAGTGATTGTGGCGACATAAAATCCAACCTCCTTAATGACTTGAAGAGTGATTTGGGAATCACTCCTCAGACTCACTGTACAGCCTGCACAACACCTCTGTGAGCATTAAGGTTTGCAAAGCCACAAGAGAAATAAGGTGCAGCTCAAATGGAGCGTGAGAGCCATGGAAGACAAGCCACACTACTCAAGAAGGAAAAAGAAAAGACAACTAGCTAGGGTGGATTCATATGCTGCCTTTAGGGATGAGAATGACAGATCTTTGTGGATGGTGTTTTAGGACAAAGAAATGCAGATTCAGATGCGATGGAATAAATGAGAAGACCACATGACAGGGTGCCTGTGGGAGGAGGTAGGTGAGAGACACATTTTACAGACTGTGATCTGGAGGTGACAGTCAAAGAGAATTGTCAGAGAGGGAGAACTGAGAGCCAGCAGCAAGAGCATCAACAGAAAGGTCGGGTTTATACACACTAAAACTACAGGCATTTCTTTGTTTGCCTTAAGAAGACGTGAAACAGTTTGAGCAGATTCAGGCATCTAGGATGTGGCTGAAGACAGGTGACAGTTCCAGAAAGTTCAGAAAAATGCAGGTACTGTTGGATTTGTGGGACACCTGATCTGTGAAGCCATGTGGGTCCCTGAGCCCACTGCTGCCCCTGGTTGGACACAGGTGTCTGACAGGGGTTGAAGGAAGGCGGCAGTAGCTGTAGATCTCCGGGGTGAGGATATCTCACAACTTTGTCCCTTCAGGTTCCACTCTTTGTCTGTAGCCATACTCAGAGCTCAGGACTTCAGAAAAGCAAGGCCTGCAGTGATTTGCAATGAATATTGAATAGATATGGTCTAAAGTGGTTAGAGAAAAAATAACTTTCTGCCAGCTATTTATATCCTTAAGCATAAGGTTTTACTATGCCTTTTGGATAGCTACCTATTTTAGCAAGACCTTTAAAATAATTCCAAGAATTTGGCACACTGGTTTCCAAGAAGAGAGCAAAGAATTCCAAAAGGTGTTTTACATGCTGTGAAATTGAAGGTTCTTTCCTTTGTTCTAAATTTACTAGTAATTAATTTCCTCTAGCAATCCCATATTTGAATCTTGGCACTATAAAACTGAGAGGCTGAACACAAGCCTTCAAAGGCAGACGGTTGATGGGCTAATGCAGAGTGCCCTGTAATAATTCGGATTTCATTTTTTGAGGAAGTCTTTGGGTAATGTTCTTATCATATCCTACATGAAAAACTAGCATCTGGCTGATGAAATAAATGATGAAAACCAAACTACAGGGAAGAATTTATAACTATATTTAGCTTGCCTGTGAAAATGGTAAGCAGTTTCCTCAGTCCAGCCCTTCACCCTTGTGTTTTCAGGCACAAAGGCACTAACCTAAGTTTACTTTCCAAGCAAAAGGGGACACAAACTGGAAATAATGTAATCAGTGAAAAAACAGATCCACAACATTTTTCACTGTTACTAGGGCAAGGCAGAACTAACAATTTACTTTCCTGTGTCTAATGCCAGTATTCTGTTTTAAAACACACACACCTACATTATGTCCTTATTTGTAGACCTGTCACCCCAAAGTTTGTGAGATCATTAATAAAGAATCTAGTCTATAATTTTTAAGACCTTTCCAGCTGCAGCGGGTTTGCACTGAAACTGCTTTCAGTTGGTTTCAGGAATACCGTGCATTTTTCTTCCCACTTTTGATATATTTGTCTCCCCATTAGAAAAAAGTTGCAGTTTCATTGCTTTCTTGATTCAAAGAAAGCAGACTGCTGGCCAGGCTGAAATCAATTGAGAAGTAACACACTTTAAAATGCAAAAGACACTGAAGGTACTTGTAGCTTTTCTATACTCTAGGGTGAATCCCACCATCTGCTGCATTTGTGGCTGAGACTGACCTCCCTTTGTATGAGACAAAAGTAATTGTGGGGATCAAATGAAGTTTAAACAGGGAAAAATGTGAGTGACAAATCTGCAGCCCGCACATAATCTCTGCACACAAACCAACAAGCACTCACGATGCATTTAGTTTTATTCAAAGGTGATGAGAATTTTACAGGCTAGTGAACTCCTCTTGAGTGAACACTTCAGCTCTGTGATCCTTCTCCCACAGAGACAAATGTTTACTTCCCAATCTCCCATGTATGCTTCTTATCCAGGCATGGCTGAAAGCCACCAATGAGCGGAGAGAAGTAACTGTTCTCCAAATTTTCAGCTATGAGCTATTTTTCTAATTCCCACAGCTGTTCACTAAAGAGACTCAGCAAGCACACCAAACTGCCAGTCACCACTTGCCTATTAACATCCATGCAGAGGAACAGTGCTATTTTCAAATCAGGATCCTGCCCCTTCTCACAAAGCAATTTTCTACTGAGATTTCTAACTAAAAGGAAACCAGTAGCTTTCCGGCAAGTAAATAGCTTATTAAGGCTGGAAGTAGGGTTTGTGTGCAAAGACTGTCCTATGCAAATCGGAGCTGATGAGCACTTAACTAATCTGTTTACAGACCAGAGCTGCTGGGCAGGCCTCAGCGATTTTCTATCAAAGCAAAGAACCATTCTTTATGGGCATCTGGTTGTCCCTGAATTGGTAGTTTAAGCATATACCCTTGCTTCAAAGAAAGATCAAAGGATTTATTACTTCTAAATGAGTGCATTATTTCCACTTACTACTTTCTTGTTTGCAATGTGTTATTAACAGCACCATGGCAGGGTTACCTTAAGACATGAGTTTCTCACAGATCCCCGAATGTGATTTTAAATGTTATATGTAGCCTATAATGCACAGGCTGTTACGCAGATGGAGAAGGAAGTAAAATACTAGCAAACAGATTAGAGCATCCATTTGCAGGAAACTGATTAAAAAAACAATCCTACAAAGCAAGCTAGCTATATTTTAACACAAAAAAAAAGGAAGAGGCTTTTTAGTTTTTACTGTAAATTTAAACAATGAGTCTGTTTCAAAGTGACAACTACAGGTCAGTAGACAGAGCCAGTTTTGGCTCCTCTTCAGCTGAAAAGAAACCCACATCGCTCCTGCTCTTAGAAAAAAGCTGAGATACCACAGTCACAAAGTAGAACAACGATCAGTTCAATGAACAAATTCCTACTACCCCATAAATGCCTGCCATCCCCATCCTTTTGGCTTACTGTTTATGGCTTTGTTTACTTATTAAGTCTGGAAGGAACAAGGGAGACACATTCATTATGCACTTTCTGGTACTACTGGGAGCACATGGAGTACAAGTTAAGACCTAGCATCTTATTTGTAGGCATACTGAAGGCCTACAGTCAGCTCGGGCACAGAACTGGAAAAGGAATTTTTGGGAAGAAGTGCAGAAGTAGTCCAGGCAGCCAGGGCCAAGGCAGACAAAGCTGCCAAAACTGGAGCCACAAGCGGCCCCAGGGAGAGTTTGGAGAGGCTGGTGTGAGGTTTATTGCTCAGAGAGTAGAGCTGGGTGGTGTGATGCAGGACAGGAACTGCATTCTGCAGGCTGTGACTTTAGTGGTAGTATCTACAGATGTCTGCAGACTCACTGTCTCCATCTTTATCATGGTGCCGGAGGGAGCAGATTGCGGTCCCCTTATCTGTTTTACAAGGAACCACCTTCCCCTGACAGACCCAGTAGGTGACACAGCACAAGATGCTGCTTACTTCTCCTCTTTTATAAAACAAAGACTCTGCTTGCATTCACATAAACGAACACAGTTATCTACCCAGGGACAAGCAGAGGAAAAAAGTCATAGCAATACAAGGTGGGGACAGGATCTAATGACTTTCCAGTGAGAGCAACATGTTGGAATCAGGTCCTGTGACCCACCAATCTCCATTTGCTTAGTGGTGTTTTCTTCCCTGTCTCCTGACAAGCTCCAGAAATTGTTGTTTCATGAGCATGAATAGCAAATGTAGCTTTAACACAGTCAAATACAGGAAAAAAATCCAACCAAGTGACATACTGCGGGCTCTTGGTGCCTTGCAATGTATAGGTTCAAATAAAGTAGAGCTTGTATGAAAACCTTGAAAGAAGAAATGGAGAGGAACCCAAGCACATCTTAAATCCCAGTGCTGAAGCTTCAGCTTCAATGACCAGAGAGTGATTGATGTCAGTTTTTCTTGTGGACTGCAGCCCAACTGCTGCCTGACACACAACACCAAGGGGACCTCTAGGCATCGTATAAGCAGAGGAACGAGCACAGACTGCCACAAGGATGCTGTAAAACAGGTAACAGCTACAACACCCAATGCATTAACCTACTAAACATTGGTTCATGAAAGCTTACAGGCTCTGTAGCAATGGAATAACATGACTGAAAAGCAAAAATGGCCCACTGTTGCTAGCCACAGACTAGACAGTTCAGGTACTGGAAACAGCACTGATGGCCCAGTATTAACCCAGGAAAGCCTCTGGGATTAGGGAACTGCAGATATACAAACCAGCTACCTTACAGCTGGCTCAGGTATGCCTGCATCAAGCGGCTACAGCCCAGTTAATGCTGTTAAATCAGTCGGAAGGAGGCTCAGAGCAAAGCAACCAGCAAATCAGAGAATTTAAGAAGTATTCTTTAAGTTGCTTCCCTACTGCTGCTGGTGCTGTAAGTTGCCGGCATATTTTTTGTCATGCTCTCAAACTGGAGACCGACAGCAGCAACACTTGATTCTGGCCAAATAAAGCTTAGAGCTGGCCACATTTGAAGCCTACAAGTTTTATTTTACTTGCTAGGTTTCTCCTTTGAATTTCAACATGACAAAAATGCAAGTAATTTATTTTCTAAAAATGCTGTAAGGACTGAAATGTATTGTAAAAACATTCGTATTTTTTTTCCAGAGTAGCTGCATTTTAGGTACTGGCAAACATCTTTTTATATTTAGATTTCAGCTGGTTTTGGCCAGTGTTTCAAGTCTTTTTGAAATCAATGAATTTCATAGAATATATGTTAGCACATTTATTATCTCCATATACAGTGTTTACTCTAACAAACCAAACTCTGTCATCACTAATGGAGGCTCAGTAAAACTAGATGAAGAGATAGAGTTATTTCTTACTTCAAATGAAAATCCACACTTCATCTTAGGGTCAAGGTCAAAAGGAAGAGCTAGGTGTAAATGCAGAAAGAGCCAGACGGCTTTTAATTATACAGTAGTTGTTATGAGACATTTAGTACTTTAGAAAGGTTTATCCACCTGTTCCAATTTACCCCAAGTGCTCACAATCCATGATGAATGCCAAAGCCAAAAAAAATCACTGCCATATGGAAGCCTAGTTTCATGTCATACATCTACTGAACATATCAGCCAACAAGTATTAATTTTCTGTCCACTCAAGAAAACTTTGTAACCATTGCTATTATTCTTATTGGAAAAAATGTAATGTGCAACTGTGTCAGCAGGCTGGACAGATTGTGACAAAGCATATATAGAAAGCAACAAATCTTAAAAATAACAGCAGTCTTTAAAGATCACACATCCATTATGGTGTTGCACAGAATGACAAAGACATTCTTTCTACTGAAAGCTTGAGCTTTTAAAAAGCACCATTTATTCTAACTTGTAGATGTTGAACTAAAATTCTCCCACTCCTGAAGTGTAATTTTCACTTTTGCAAGGCTTGCAGTAGGAGCTCTAAGAACTTGATACTGAAGTCAATGACATCTGCAAGACTCCCAAACTTTAAGTAATCGTAAAGTCTAAAATAGTGCAGAGAATCTAAGTCCACGTTATGTCACTGCACCAAGGAAACACAACAGAAGTTTCCAAACCACTTCAAAGTTTCCACAGCTTACTAGCCAGTCTTACAAAGGCAGACAGTATTCTCAACTTGTCTTGAGGAAAGCTGAGTTTCATCTATCTTTATATGAAGGAGAAGATTATGATGATGTAAAAACAAACCAAAAGCAACAGGTATCACTGCTGATCAAGTCAGTACCCTCAGACTTGTGCCAGGATAGATTTGATCTTACAAATCAAGCTGGCAGACTAAAAAAAAGACACCTACTGCATAAATACAGTAACCCTTGTATGATGGCAGCCTTTCTCTGCCTGCTTCAGGCGTGGCCCCAGTCTTTCAGTTCTGTAAGCCATTTGATAAAATCTCCTTGTGGCAGAGCTCTAAGATGTAAATAGCTGAAAAGACAGGTAGCTCTGTGCTCATGCAGGCAGGGACAGCAGCTATTTTATACTGGTACTCCTCAGTCTCTCTCTCTCTTATCCAGTGTGGGACAAGGCTCGGATGGAGACTGCCAGTACAAACTCCCGTAGCTTGTGCTGGCTCCTTCCTCTCACAGCTATCACCCCAACTTCTCATAATCCTAATGCCAGTAATGTGGAACAATCCTAGCCTGAGAGATGTGCTTGAGCTGCTCCACAGATGCATCTTGGCCACATCTGCAGTGTAATCACGTGGGCATTCAACACACATTGAGATTTTGGCAGTATTGTACTTAATGGCCAAATTCCCATTGATTAAAGC
This sequence comes from Nicator chloris, assembly GCA_013400495.1. Lineage (NCBI taxonomy): Eukaryota > Metazoa > Chordata > Aves > Passeriformes > Pycnonotidae > Nicator > Nicator chloris. Next base: position 52,569 of record WAAE01017313.1, read on the forward strand.
AGAACCAGACTATCACATATAATACTTTTACTTGGTCAGAACACCTCCTCCCCCTCCTGAGACTTGTAAGAGCCATAAATAAGGTTAAAGCAATATAGTACTCAGAGGTTTTAATAGAAGGCCTCCTCTGTTAAACAATCACCAAAACTAGTTGCTTAAGATGGGTAATACTGAATCATAAATGAGAGAAGGCTGCTGAGGACTTTTAAAAAAAACATAATTACTTTTATTGGTTGTCAGTGTTTTCTTATTAGCCAGTAAACGCATTTGATATAGGTGAGTTTCCAAAGTAAGCATGATGGGAGGGCTAGTTTGAGATTCAAATGAATTTAAAAAGAAGTCACCTCAAGTTTCCCTTTAAGACATTTACAAAATATGTCATTAATTTGTTGCACCCAATTTATGTGTATGTACTGGATGGTAATTAGTGTAGGAATTTGACCAGTTTTACCGTCTTTCTGTTCAACTCAACAAATTACAGTTTTCAAAACCTGTCTCTGACAGTGACAATCGTTTTAGTATTTGCCTAATTTCCACAGAGCAGAAGTGTACCTCAAGCAAAAGATACATTACAAACATATACACATGCAGAATAGCCATAGCTAGCATGTACTGTCGTCACTATATATACACAGTCATACAATATTCTCCTGCAGAATGAGTAAAAAAAAGAAAAAAAGTGTTTTAATATAAATCATATTACTGGCTTCAGGTATTGGACATCATTGAAGTTTTCAAGGCACTTTCTATAATAACATTTATTTAAGAAGCAGATTCTGACTTTGCCAAACTAACTGCTTGTTCTAAAACTTTACGTGCTGGCTGGCTGCCCTGAAGCTGGGGGTTTGACTGCTTTTTTGTTTGTTTGTTTGTTTTTAATTTCAGCCATAATCCTCCTCCAAGAAGGAGACCACAGAACACTTTCTTGGTTTGCCAAAATGGGATTCTGGCAGCTTTTCCTCCAACTTGAGCGCCCTGTGCTTTGGAGGGGGAATTAAAAATTTGATGAGAGATTGTGAGGGAGGAGAAAAGAACACCAGGAAGCCTAAGCTACAAGCCTGAGAGAGTAACATAAAAATAACAATGAGGGTTCCCCATATTTAGCAGAAGCTTTATGATTTCAGAGGCTAAAAACTTCAAAACCTCTCTCTTCAAAACTGAGCATATTCCCTTCCTTAATGACTCCCAACAATTATATGTGCATGTAACATCTTCAGAAAAGAATTGATCATGCTTCCTGCAAGCCCAGGCCTAGAGGTAAACCCAGAGTTACCAGCAAACACTTTCGTAGCAAATGCTGCCACAGGCCGGGGTGGATGGCAGGGGGGAGAGTCTCTCATAAGCGCTGCAATGCCAGACAGATCTCCAAGCCAAATACACAGGATAAAAACTTAACCAGGACACTCCTACAATTCCTTACCTCGTCCATTATAAAACATCCAAATGAAAAAGGATCCACTGTCAAAACCAGCCTTCACTACTTGACCCCAAATTCAGAACAAGACTAGATCTACCCCTTGTATTATGCAAGGCAGGAGTCCCATAGGAAACAAATGTATATGTGATCTTGTTAGCAAAGGTCAAACCACACATCTGCAACTGTGGTGCCATGTTGCACCTCAGTGGCTGTCTGTGCCACAGGTAGTTCTGTGTCTCGTTTCTGAATGAATGCAATCCTGTGGAAACAATACTGTTATCAAAAGAGAGACAAACAATTTTTTAAAAGTACAATTGCTCTCAGTAGTCCTATACTCATATATAATGACAATGAATCCCAAATCCCTGAATCACCTGGAATATCAAACAGTCTTCAAAGAAAGCCTAAAGGAGAAGAGATCAACTACTACTGCTTAATACCTTTTGCATGATGTTATTAATGTTTTGGAATAGAGTGTCCAAATTGTCTGATTATTGACATAATTGAGTTAATTCAAGCACAAAATTTTGATAACCTTATGTGCATCTATAAAAGGATCCGTCACACAACCAAAAAAGGAATGTAGATGCATAATTGATCATTAAGCCTAGAGTTTGAATGTGAGTAGTTCTAGTAAAATCAGCATGATTTTATAAAGCCAAATATGTAGCTGTGCTTTGGCAAGACCAGTAAGATGTGAACGGTTAAGGTAATACGTATGCAAATATATTACTGTCTGCATTTCACAACAAGAGCTTTTGAAAGGCTTGGGTTTGCAAGATGATCGGATAATCTGTAGAAAACCCAGCAAACTAAAAAGTAAGACCACTTCATTTAAGTTTTGGTTAATACTGCGTGTACAAGACTGGACCAAAACAAAAAGCAAATAATCCTGCAGCAAGTATTTACCAGTATAGATTTTATTTCTTTTCAAAATAATGGGGTTTGTTTAGATTTAAAATACTTTAGTAATGACCTAAAACAAATGTACACTTTATTAGAACTTCTGTTAAGTGCTGATTTTGAGTTCTGAAAATGCATGACAGAATACAAGAAAATATAAAATTGGGTTAGCAAAATACAGTAATGGAGCTTTACAAGAGGGACACACATCCTATATTATTTGACCTAAGTTTATCAGATAAACATTGTGTAACAGCTTTCCACTTAGAACATGTGCCTATAAACTTCATCTGCAACCTGAATCCCAGGAAAAATTAACTTCTGATCAACCCAGGGCTAGTAGGTCCAAAACCAAAAATATCCATCTAAAGATGTGTTTCCTCATTGAACATATATTCCCTTTTTCCATAAGGTATTCATTTTAAATTTTAATAGATCACTATATATGATAAAATTGCAATAAAACATTATCTTATTATTCATGATTCAACTAAGTTTGTAGCCATAATGTAAATTATTTTCTATGTGAACACTGAAGTTTTTCATTAAAAAAAATTATTTATTGCATCTAGTGAAAAAAAACTTTGATGGTTCTTAAAAAAAAAAAAAAGGGCTTGCTGTTGGCTAATTGTCAAACAATCCCTTCCCTGTGGCTTGCTTTTTCAAGAATTATAAAGAAACTCTGGAGCTTGTTGTGATCTGGACAGCCAAAGATGATTAATCTGTATGGGAGCAGGATGCACGGTACTTGATTAAACCCACAAACTTCCCCAACGAGCTATAAGGATAAAAAAAAAGTGGTATTTTATTGTGTCCATTTCCAAAGGACAGCTCACAAGCTTTCCTCCTCACGTAAAAACTGAAACACAGCTGAGAAGTCTTTCAGGGAATAGCCTTTGGCACACATCATCCTGTAGATCTGATGTGCCTGGGAGCCCAAAGGAACCGGTGTCTTCGTGTTGGTGGCAGAAATCTGGGCCAAGCCGAGATCCTGTGGGGGGCAAGAAGAGAGAGGAAGAGGGCAGAGAGGAAGAATGGAAGGAAAGAAAAAGAGAAAAAGTCAGGGGAGAAACAACAAGGACATAAACAGCCATGTACATATCATTGGTTATTTGGCTTCCACTGTAACAAGAACTCTACTGCCAACAAGTACAATACTCCAGCCTTAAAATTTCAGACCTAGAAGAAGCAGGTTTTGTGTTGTTTTTATTTTTTAAAACAGTAATTCAATGCTATTCAACAGAAAAACCTCAAACTTTACCAGGCAGGCACCACCTTAAGAACAGGAGGAATTTGAAGATTCTAGATCACCAGATAACCTGACAGCAAGACTCAGACTCTTTTTCCCCATTGAGTATGTCATCTCTAGTAAGAAAAATCTCCCTAGCTATCCACTGAAGCATTTCACATAGATTCTAAGAGTTTAATTTTGTTCTTTTGGCAAGAGGAATTCTTTATTACTATAAACAGGTTAAAAATCAGGCAGAAGAAATTTCAAGAACGATAAAATGGAAGCCACTTAGCAAACATACATTTACTATAATGTAAACAGTTAAAAGCAAAATGAGAGTCATAGGCCACTTAGTGAATATAACTGGTTTGCTTCCTAATTGGAAGGATGTATTAAAGTATTGCTTAGGGGACAGTCCTGGGTGTGCTACAACTCAAAATTCTTCTTGAATGACGTTTTCTTTAATGACTCTCTTTAATAGAGGCATATAGAGAATAGTTCCACTGTGTTTTTAAATACTGAGTCTGAGTCAACAAAAGGGGGGCAGGGTTCAAAGAGGACTAATTTGAAGCGTGTCCTCCTTGGTCAACTACATTTATAATTTGAAATAAGCAGGACACAACCCAAAGGTGAGTGCCAGGTACTATGACTAACCACAGTTAGCCAGAAATAGTCAGCTGCCAGCTAGGCTGGAGGATGCTTTGAACTCTTAAGCTGAATCAGACATGATACCAAAGAAGGAAGCATTAACTAAGGGCCTGGATATATATAAAAAGATCTCTTGACTAAGTAGGAAAGTAATGCCTCCACTGAAGGTTGCCTTTAAGGTCTTGTTACAGAAATCAATATTTGGGGTCCGTATTTCAAGAAAGTTGCAAAAGTACCTCTTAAGTGTTACTAGGAAATGCCTAGATTTCTTATCCATTCAGAACTACAGTGATTTATAGAATCTGCTGTGTGATTGATTTTTTCCTGTTTTTCAGTGGTTTGGGTTGGAAGGGACCTTAAAGATCATCTAATTCCAAGCCCCTGACCATGGGAAGGGCACCTTCCACTTGACCAGGCTGCTCAAAGCTCCATCCAACCTGGCCTTGAACACTTACAGGGATGGGGCATCTGTAACTTCTCTGGGCAACCTGTGCCAGTGCCTCACCACCCTCACAGTAAATAATTTCTTCCTAATATCTAATCTAAATCTACCCTTTTTCAGTTTGAAGCTATTAGCCCTTATCCTGTCACTGCATTTC